>ML786666.1:190876-202172 GCA_009831015.1 Picea engelmannii
CCTTAGTCTTATCAATATTAACAGTCATACCCATATTGGAGCAAAAATCCTTGAGGATTCTTAGTTGGTTTTCAAGATCATGGGGACTCCTTGCCATAAGAACGATATCATCAGCATAAAGAAGAAGATTTATGACTATACCAATGAGAGTAGGGCCGACACAACCTGCTTTTTCCAAACATTCTTCTAATTTATCATTGTATATGCCAAAAAGGGTAGGGGACACAGGACAACCTTGTTTGACTCCGATATTGCAGTTAATCTCTTTTGACCAGCCCTCAGTGTTTTTAAACTTAGCAATAACGTTCTCATACATCCTTATTGTAGCAACCCTCAACTCGAGAGACACTTTTATCTCTTTCAACCTATTCCAAAGGTTTTTCCTAGAAACCATGTCAAAAGCTTTTTTGAAGTCAACAAAACAACAAAAAAGAATGGTTTTAGTATTGTGGAACTCCTCTGCAATGATCCTAAAGGTAACAAGATGTTCCATAGTTGAATGATATCTCCTAAACCCGGCCTAGCCTTTAGCTCTTTTACCGTGACTTTCTAGCCAAATGCTAATCTTCTTTTCCAAAATAATTCCATAAAGCTTGGCTAAAATCGGCTAATCATAATGGTCCTATAATTAGAGGGAATGCTTTTATCCCCATTTTTAAAAATAGGAACAATGAGGCTTTGCGTCTAGGGTTTAGGGAAGCCCTGCTTGATTGCTAAATTGAAGAGCTTGTGTATGTGAGGGATAAGGATTGGCCCTCCGATTTTAAAAATTTCATCTTGGTAGCCTTCAATGTCCTTAGCTTTCCCATTTGTGAGCCACTTAACCCCGAACTCTATGTCATCTAAAGAAAAAACTTCTTCCTTTGTAGGGACAATAAGAATGGTGTCCATGGCATTAGGGAACTCGTAAAGACTTTTAAGGTAGGAATTCCAGTCCGTTAAGGGAATCCTATTATTTTTTTTAGTATTGTGTTTTACAATTTGGCTCCAGAACTTCTTAGGATCCAACTTGTATAGTTGTGAAAGTTGCTTTTGCCTTTTATTGATATAGTATCTTTTTTTCCTTTTAATTAGGGCTTTGTACTTATTGATCTTATCGAGTTTTAAGGGCTCATTAGAAGCATCCCTAATGGTTTTCCTAGCAATTTTACATTCTTTATCATACCAAGGGTTGGTTGTTCTATTATTCTTTTTATGGGACACGTCGAAAGAGAACTTGTTAATAGAAGTGGAAAGGGTAGCTGTAAAATTATGATAGAGTTCTTCAATGTTGTCCTTATAAGTTAGGAGTTTTAATTTACTATTTAAATCCTTTAAGAAAATGTCAACTTTACTTTTGTCAAAGCGCAAATTCTTTTGATTATCAAAAATCTCTTCAATGGTGCTCCTATGCATGGAAAATTTTAGAGTTAGGGTTAAAGGTTTATGATTAGAGTCAGGGTCATGGTCATTTAAAAGGTCAAAAGTTGTTATTTGGTTGGAAACGGGGATATCAGATATCACATAATCTACGACACTACTACCTAGCCCATGAATATAGGTCATTTGGTTGGAGTTTGGCCACTTCATTACTCCATTGCAAATTATTAAGTCTTGAGAGTTGCAGAGCTTGACCAACTCAGTACCAAACAAATTTTCAATTAGGTCTTTAGAGCTTCTTTTGTAGCTATTAGATAAAACAAGGTCCTCATCTAGCCATAAAGGATTATGGTTGGAGTCATCACTTAAAATAGTAGCTTGTTTAGTTGCAGTCCTAGCATTAAAGTCTCCTAGCAGGAGGATATTACCTTCATTTTTCAAATTATAAATATCTTGTTTTAAATTATTATAGGAACAATTTTTATCTGGATTATTTTTCTTATAAAAAGTAGAATTAATAGGTGTAAAATAACAAATTGCTATATACATCTTCTTAGCATTAGTGTCTGAAATTTCTATCCAAATGTATTGATTAAGAGGGTCAATCTTATGAAGTTGAATGTGAGGAGAAATGTTTTTTCTAATATAACAAGCTATGCCTCTTGTCCCTCTATGGTGTGATTTTTTGTTCCATGTCAACCACAAGACAAATCCTTCCATGTTAGGGACCTTAGACTCCTCATGCTCCCAAGTTTTAGCTAGACAGATAATATCAATATCACTCAGGATCCAACTTATCATAGGACCTTTGCGCCATGGAAAACCATGACAATTCCAAAAAAGGATTCCAAGTGTCCCAAATTCCTATTTATTATTATCCTTCTAGTCTTTATCCCTAACAATAGCTTTTCGATTTCTAATTATTGTCCATTTTCCTTCTTTCCTGACTTCTTTTACCTTTTGAACTTCCTTCCTTAATCCAGCTTGGTCTTCGGGAATGAGGTCTTCATTTATAAATATTCCCGACCCTTTTAAGCTCAAAGATTTACTAAGCATGTTATATTTATGGTCATTACAACTTACTTTGACACAGATCAGCCTATCTTTGTGATCAATTATTTTTCGTAGCCTCTTTGCTTCTATGAAGTAAGTTGTATCAATTTGTGATTTATTTTTTAATTATTTTTTTACTATTGCTAGCGTATCCTCCTCTTGTTGTTCTTTTATACCAAAAATTATGAGGTTCAAGGCTCTTTTGTTACACTCATGGTCCAATTCGATTAGCTTATTTATTTCCTCTTTGATGGGTTTGATATCCAATTTGTTTTCCATATTACTGAGGGTCAAATTGTTGGTTAGTTTTTCTTCTAACTCTTTAATCCTATCGCTTAAGTTGTGATTTTCTTCAACCCCTCCTTCTTGGGTTGATTGTTTATGTTTTTCCATTTCTTGAATTCTATCATTCATTGTCTGCAATTCACTCTTGAACCCTAAGAATCTATCCTCTATTTGATTTTGAATGGTATCTTTAATTTTTTTATCAATCATTGCCTCTATCTCTATTTGGAGTTTTAAGTCTCTTTCTTCACTCATTTTTTCTAATGTTTCTGACTCTATTTGGATTTTGGCATCTCTCTCTCTCTCTCTCTCTCTTTTTTTTTCCTAATGATTCCATATAATCATAAAGGATCTCTAGGGTGATTTTGGGGGGCCTCCCCTTGTTAGGCTGAGTTTTTGAAATAGGTGGTGGAGTGCTCATATTGAAAAGAAGAGGAAAAAGATGTAACAATTATTATTATGGATTGACTCTATCTCTCAAATCAACTTTAAACTTAAAATAAATAAATAAATAAAATATAATTAAATCTCTTTAAGTAAAATTAAAATTAAATCAAAGTAAAAAGTGACTCACCTCATTTCAGAGGTCCAAATGTTCAACCCTTTGAAGAAACCAAAAAATAATTTCTGAAAAGAACAGAGAACTACAAAGATTATTCTAGGTAAAAAATGTAAAAACTAAGATTATCCCTGTTCAAAACCCTAGATATATAATCTTAAAAATAAAATATCTTCTAAAAAATAAATAAACAAAGAAGTATTATTCATTTTCAAAACCCTAGATATATAATATTAGAAATAAAATATCTCCTTCAATATATATATATATATATATATATATATATATATATATATATTATTGATGTTGATCGACCGCGGAAAAATATTAATTCCAAAACCGTAGAGAAGTAGTATTCCCCTTGAAAACCCAGGAGAAATATTATTTCTTTTCAAAACAGCAAAAAAATATTATTCCACATTTTCAAACATATAATTGATTTAGATATATTTTAATTTTGATTTATAAAATTATTAAAAATGAATAAATTATTTTAAAAGTATAATTTTAAAATAAAAAAATTATACCTCAGCAAGAAACGTCATCCCTTCCGGAAAAGTCTACATCAGAATTATTGTACTGCATTGTATTAAGTGAAAAGTCTACATCAGAATTATTGTACTGCATTGTATTGAGTGGTGTCAAGACTGTACGTCTTTGATAGTTACAGCGAACAGAAAGCTCACGTGCCTGTCTTTGTCTGTCTCATTTTGAATGGGAATTCGGGAAAAAATTGTCGAATCGTTTTATTAGGAAAGATTATATAAATTTTGATTATTTAACCCTTCAAATTTCTGTCTAATGCATTTACTTTCTCAAATTTTGGATTGTTGGGTTTAGAAAAAATGTCAAAGATCATCATATCAACATAAGGGTGGAATAATTTAAGAAAAGGTTAGCAAATTCCAATAAACATGTCACATGTAATAAGTTTTTAGTTTTTAATAATTTTTTTTGATGGACATGATTAAATATGGATTAAATATTTTTAATAGTCACAATAAATGAAAGAAATGAAAGAGTTGTTATTTTAATCATTAACTTTTTAGTTTTTATAAAGATATAAATTTATTTATTTATTTTTTCACATTTAATTAATTATTTAAGTTTCTTTTTTAACTATTAATTAAATTATCGAAAAAGCATTTCAAATTTCAATTAACTAAATAAAATATTTTAGTTAATTGTATTTTAATAATAAATTTTATTTTAAATGTTGTTGATAATTTAATTAATTATGAATTTTATAATTTTAAATAACTTTTATTATTATAAATAAAAACAATTTTACTTTATTTTAATATTGTTTATTTTAAAATTAATGATAACACTCCTTCTATACCAACCATTATATCAACCATTTTTATAAAGTAGTTATTATTAGTTGTATTTTTATCAATAATTCTTAGAGTAGAAGGAGAATAGAATAATTGAATGGGATATCACGGTGTTCGGCAGATGGGTAACTATTAGTGTATTAGTAAAGTTTGTTTTTTTTTTTGTTTTTTTAAATCATCATAGAAATTATTATACTAATAAAGTCATTACTGTACTAATAAAAAATTTGTGAAGATTATCACCGAAATTCAGAAGAATTTTCAAAGACTATTAAAGTGATATCACTTTTCAATATACTTGGACAAAGTGTGGAAGGATGAGGTCGGTGGTCGCGAAATGCACAAATATGTATGTTCAGAATACGCTAACTTCCAATTAAAAAGGAAGCATATTTAGGAGTAAAGTTGGTCAAAAATTTAAAGGGATTTGTACATAATTTACAATTGCTTAATTTGAATATTAGATTTTTTTGAGTTTTTATGGTATATTTTTGGATGAATTTTTACTGAAATCTAAATCTAAACAAAGTTTATCAGAATTTTTTTATTTTTTAATGATTTTTGATGTGTTGAATTTATTTATACATTTAAAAACACAATTTAAATAATAGAAAATGAAAATTTCACCAATATCTATTTTCTTTCAATAAAAAATTCAAAACAATTCATAACTTGCATGGTAGCAACACAAGAACAAGTGTTATAGCCCATGGAACAATTCCAAATCCAGGTTCTTTGAAGGTGAACGCCAAGCCAAGCATCAACGTTCCAACCACAGTACGTTATTAGAAGGGACTGGTATATTGACTAAGAGGGAGAAAATTATTGATAATCTAATCGTGACTTAAAAATCACTAGAATACAAATACCTTCTTCATGCTCCATTCCGTCTTTAGTTTATCACATAACAAATTAATTTTTATATTTTTTCATGTTTTATTGAGTTTTTAGCTTTTCCAGATAATAATATATTTTTTGTATTAATTTTTTTCAAAAAAAAATTTGGTCAAATTATATTAGTCATATAATTTTTTTTACATTTTTGATTCTCTAAATCCTCAAATACTTAAAAAACTGACAATTATCAACACACTTCAAAACCATACAAAAACAAGTAAGTTCACATCACATAATCCCATTACATATACCACTGTATCTAAAATCTGAAAGAAACTCGGTAAACATTGGGCACAAAAACAAAAGAAAGGCCTTTATACAACAATTCGTCTTCCTTAATCTGCTTCTACTTTGCAGATTCATCAATGAATCTTGATCTGTCTTCTCGAGCCTTCATCTCCATTTGTCCATTGATAATAGGTAACCAGTCCTTCAGGTTCAAACAAAGCCTGCTTTGAGAGAAAATCTACATCAATGTTAAAATCTCTATGAATGTGTTGGAATTCAATAGAATTTCTGGATAAGTATTTTAATTCTTTTTTTCCATCCTTCTATGGAGCTCACCATCAGTCCCCCCTTGACACTGAGCCAATCAATAACAACTTTTGAATCATCCATAATATGAATACATGGGATCTCCAAAAAATCTGCTAGCATTAATGTGACCCAAGTTCCCAAGAGCTCCGCCCTCGTATTTGTTCCTTTACCACAAAAAATGGTCCATTTATATACAGTAGTCTCCCGAATTTTTATGACTCCTCCTGCCCCACTCCTAAATCCATCTTTAGATGATGCACCATCAAACCAAGCAAGTGTTGTATTCAGACTTTGATTTATCATAATAGTTCTCGGGAGTTGAGACTTTACATGACTACTGGAAATTGTGAGACGTGCCATGGTCTTATAGATTACCGAATGCATTGAAGGTGTAGTATCTTCAAAGATAGCCTTATTGTGTTCAAGCCAGGTAAACCATATAACATGTGCTGCAATCGATGTGGGCATAGTCTTAATCATGTACCAATTCTTCAAACAATCTGAAAGAGTATATCCAAACCAATCTCCATAAAGATTTAAAGTATGTTTTAAGATTTTCCAGACTGTAATTGAGAAAGGACAAAGTTTGAAAATATGGAAGGGTTTTTCCAAATCCCTTTTGCAAAGTGGAGAGCATCCTGGTTCCTCCCAACCTTTTCTCTGCAGCATAGTCCAAGTGAGAATTTTTTCTTCGATTACCAACCATATAAACAAATTTACTTTTAACTGAATCTGCCACTTCCAGATAGACAATCTCCATCTCTCCACTTTAATTAAGCATTTTGAAGAAATAATGCTTAAATAAAAGTTTCTTGCCAATGGAATTCCTAGGTTGTCCCCATCTGTCCACATAATTTGATCAATGACTTCCTGTAAAATCACTCCCGAATCAATGAGTGTTCTCCTGAATATATCTCATTCTAAAGCCAATATTCCCTCCAGGCCCAGATCAATACTATTCACCCAATAAGCAGAAAGATCTTGCTCATTTAATGGGTTCTGAGCCTGTGCCAAAGTCCTTATATTTTTTTTCTTTTAATGCTTCCTGTGGTGGGATTGATAAAATGGAACTGTCCCCCATCCCCAATATTTCATCGTTCCCAAGAGCCACTAGATCTCATGTTCTCGGGTTCTATCTTATACCATGTAATATAAGATAAACAACCTTCAATAATCCACTCCAGATTTTTGAGACTTCGTTATGCACAAAAGAACTAGATCTTAGCCATGAAGTGACATTCCTGTTGTCAATATATTTATCAATGATAATTTTATGCCAAACACCTTTTCCCCATAAGAACTCTCCATAGAGTAATCGCTGCTAAGGCTTTGCTAAAATAAAAAATATTGAGAATGCCCCAATCCCCCATCGATTTTGGAACATAAGTCTTCTCCCAGTTTCATAAATGCAGATGGTGGGTGACACTATCTTGTTTCCACAAAAAATTGTACATCATCTTCCTCAACATGTTCAAAACCAAGATAGATACAACTACCATAGAAAGCCAATAGACTGACTGACTTGTTAACACTTCTTTCAACAGAGTTAGACGCCCGCCCAATGACAACCATCTATAACACTAGTTATTGATTCTCTTTTCAAATGTTTTTAGAAGCCAATTCCATTCTTCCATGCGTTGTGCCCCCGCTTTGAGATAAAATCCCAAATATTTGAATCCCAGTTCCATCGAAACAAACTTAAAGGGGAAAACAACTTTGAAAACATTAAGATCCATCTCAGTTAATCCAACATGATGAAAAGTAGATTTTACAATATTTATTTGTAAACATGATGTTAAACAAAAGAAATTCAGAATTTTGTCAATCTCCCACCACTCCTGCATGGCAGCCTTTGTTAAAATGACCACATCATCGACAAATAGTATATGTAATTTTTTTAAAGATCTTGAAACCGATATACCTATCAATAAGCTAGCATTCTGACTATCTTTCAGAAGGAGACTCAATCCTTCCATAACTAGTATGAAAGGGGCAACCTTGTCACAATCCTCTGCAACTCTTAAAGAAATCCGTAGCTTCTCCATTTACTAAGATTGAATATGAAGTGGAGACCACACAACTCATAATCCAGTTGCTCATATTGATTCCCATACATATTTGTAGAAGAATTAATCTCAATAGATCCCAGTTTACACAGTCATATGCTTTCTGTAAATCAAACTTTAATACTAGAGCTTTGATTTTCTTCTTCTTTATGCTATGGACACATTCATGTATTGTACCTATGGAATCCTGTATCTGTCTCCCCTGGAGAAATCCCAACTTCTCTTCAGAAAGCGATCTAGAGAGAAAAGGTTTTATACGATCTGCTATAACCTTTGAGATAATCTTATAGCACAAGTTACAAAGAGAGATAAGATGAAAATCTCCAAAAAGATGGGGTTTGTTTACTTTCGGAATTAGAGTGATAAAAGTAGAATTTAAAGCTCCTGAAATACACCCTTTCTGCCTAGACTCCTCCACCATTCCAAGCAGATCCTCCCCTACAATATCAAAAAAATCCTTGAAAAATTCGATAGTCTAGCCATCCGGGCCTGGACTTTTGTCAACTTTAAACTTGGATAAAACTTTCTGTAGTTCCTTCAAGTCAACTGGTTTATATAAGGCCTCTGCTTCCATATTATTTATCATATCTTTAAACAATGCAACCACCTTAACTTGCTCTCTTACCAGAGGGCCCATCCTTTCTTTATAAAAATCTTTAAAATGGTGAAAAACATCTTTTTTTAAATTTTCCTGTCCACTGTGTGTTTGGCCCTCCTCATCCTTTAACTCCCAAAGAAATTTGTTTTTCCTCCTAAAACTTGCATAACTATGAAGGAATTTAGTATTTTGATCTCCACTGTGTAACCAAATGGCCTAACTGCGCTGACACCATTGTTCCTCTGTTTCAAGAAGAATCTTCGATATTTCATGCTCCAAAGTATTAAAAGATTGATTGCCAAAAATATTATAGATACCATCAATTGGATTTTGTAATCTAAAAGTTATCTCTTTTCCAACTCCATGAGTTTGCAGTTTTTACGATACCTCTCCTCCTTTTGCTAGGTTCTTGATAAAAAATTTCAAATCCTTTAATTTCCAAACAAGTCTCCTTTGTCTTCCATCCTCCAATAGATACTTAGGATCTCTCCAGAGTTTTTGTACTATCTCAGTAAAGAAAATATCTATCAAACACAATGGATTAAATTTGAAAGGAAAAACATTAAAAGACAAAGACAAATCAAGCTGTAATACAATCAGTGCATGATCAGAAATATAGGGGAACTCAACCTGTGCCCTGTATACTCCCACCGATGCCAAAATATCTTCATAAATAAGTGAGTGATTAAGTCCCTTAGAAATAGACTCAGTCCCAACATGACCATTTCTCTAGGTTGGCACCAAAGTTCCAGGAACAATATCTATCAACTTGTTCTTATGGAAACAATTAATAAAAAAACTGGCTAGGGTACCCAAAGTATGTGTACCTCCCCAAATCTCCCTAGAAGAGAGGGTCAAGTTTAGATCATCAACAACAACTAAATTCTTAAGTGTAAAAGTCCATACTTTTCCATCCTTTCCCAGAACTGTTTACGCTCCGAACACGACCCATAAATATTAAGAAAATCAATCTGCCTCTTACTTTCCAGATCCAAACCTGTCAATAACATCCCACCACAAGTGAGAAAGGGATTCAACTCAAAGGAATTCGGGTCCCATGAAACTAATAAACCCCCATATTTACCCACAAAGTTTACTGCACAACAGTGCCAACTAGGTCTTACTTGTTGGATTACTGAGAGGGGGGATGAATCAGTGATAGCATAATTATAATCATTTTTCTTCAAATGTTATATCAATGTATAATTCTTATCTAATAATGAGCAATAAGAAATAAAAAATCACATACATACTCTGTACACTAGTGTTTTACGTGGAAACCCAAATCGGGAGAAAACCACAGAATGTTTTTTCTTATATGTCTTGAAGAATTACATTCATTGGAAGGACCAACTTCCTTTGTTTTCCAGCTGCAACTGGAAGGAGGCTCCAAACTCCTGTTTTCTCAGGCTACAACCTTTTCTAAACCCTGTATACTATAGATGCTTATCCAGTCTAGAGTACCATGCTCTAGGAGCTTATTTTAGACCATACAAGGCCTTCTTTAATTTACACACATAGTCTGTGTTCTCTGACAACTGAAATCATTCTGGTTGTTCAATGTAGACTTCTTTTTCAAGTTTCCCATTCATAAAAACTGATTTTAAGTCCATCTGATATACTTTAACATTTTTGGAGTATGCATAAGCTAAAAGCAAACATATTGCTTCCATTCTGGTAACTGGGGAAAATGTCTCTTCAAAGTCGATTCCTCCAATCTGTGCATATCCTTTACATACCAATCTAGCTTTGTTCCTTGTAACCTTCCCATCTTCATTCAATTTATTCCTGAAAACCCATTTTGTGCCGATCACATTCTTATTCTTTGGTCTTGGAACCAATTCCCAAGTGTCATTTTTCTGTATTTGATCCAATTCTTCATCCATGGCCTTATTCCAAATTTCATCCTTGTTGACTTCTTCAAAACATTTTGGTTCAATTGTAGATAAGAGTGCTAGGTGTGTTTGTTTTGGTGAATGGATTTTTCTTCTAGTCTCAACTCCTGCATCTTTGTTTCCAATAAATTGATCTGAAGGATGATTCTTCTGTCGGATTCTCTTCATCTTCATCTTCCTCTTCTACTTCGTTTTCATCTTCTTCTTCGAAAATTTGTTCCATTTATTTATTTTCTTCTTCCTTTGATTATGGTATGCCTGTTTCATCAATTGTTACGTTGATGCTTTCCACAACTTTGTTTAATCTTAGATTGTAACACTTTTATGCTTTCTTTGCACTTGAGTAACCAACAAGTATTCCTTTGTCCACATGAGAGTCAAACTTTCTCATTCTACCATCTTCTCTTTTGATGTAGCATTTGCTTCCAAAAACTCTGAAGTGCTTCACATTTGCTGGTCTTCCTTTCCATTGCTCGTAGGGAGTTTTATCAGTGTTGTTTCTGAGCATTACTTTGTTTTGAATGTGAATTGTTGTATGCACTGCCTTTGTCTAAAAAATATCTTTCAATTTTGAATCCATTATCATTGTTCGAGTCATTTCTTGTATTGTCATATTCTTTCTTTCAACAACTCCATTCTGTTGAGGTGTCCTAGTGACGGAGAATTGTCTTTTTATTCCATGATTGTTGTAGTAGTCCATAAATTCCTTT
>ML786666.1:214144-308650 GCA_009831015.1 Picea engelmannii
TTCAAAGGGAAACTTACAACAAGATGGTTGGGACCTTATGAAGTAGAAACTGTTTTTGATAACGGTTCTGTCAGGATTAAAACCATAGATGATTCTTAGAACTCCTTTGTAGTGAATGGACATCGATTGAAAGTGTACAACAAGCCTTTATCGAAAGATGACTTCTTGCAGGAAGTGGCCAAGCAAATAGAACTAAAGATAGTAGGAGGAGAGTCTTCTCCTCCTGCTGATCTTTGATCACTCAGACTAATTTAAAATTCTGTACATAATAGATCTTTAACAGAAAATAAAATAAAATAAATCAAATAATATAAAAAAGAAAAAAAAAACATTCATTTTCTTCTTTCTTTTGGATGTGATGATATTTTGTTTTCAGTTTTACAGGCCCCTCAGAACAAGTGCAGAGCTGAATTCACAACAGGTAAGAAGGTAAGACTGTTTATTTCATGATATTTTCTTATCAGCATGACTAACTTGTTTTGCACCAGGTAAATTCGAGCTTGTTTGCTCCCTTCATTTGCTCATTAAAATATGAAAGGGGCATTTATCAGGAAGGATTATTCTTTACCAGACCCGGTGAATTACTATGGGAAAGAAACCCCCTTAGAGTCTTCTTTTGGCATTTCCTCAGATTCTCCAAATATGAGGAAGCAATGAGCATGAACTAGCTTGGGCTCATAAAATCCACAAGCAGGTGATTACTGTTCGAAAAGTTATGTCTGCAAAATTTCTATCTGCACTCGTGTTGGATGATGTGGAATACGTTAAGGTCCACCTTCCAACAAATCTCACTCCATTGACATCAACACCTTATCTGGAGCAGAGATTAGAGATTATTTAGCACCCTAGACTCTGCATGCCTTAATGGCAGATGTCTTTGCTAACAGCCATGGGAATACACCAATGTCTCTTGGTTGATAGATCCTACAGGTGACTCGACACCGACACCTCTATTCGTACCTGTTTAGGATGTGTTGTAGGTACCTTGAGGCCCATTGACATCACAGGTGGGTCATCTCACATCGGTTAACAACATTCATCAATGGTTGGTAATCCGATGATTTATGTTTGTGTTCGACTCCAGAACATCTATTCACACAAATCAAACTTGTACCATGGGTGAAGCTTTGAAGCTGTTGAAGACATGATTTCAGTTGATCTTTTCCAGGCCAGAACAAAAGCAAGGTTCAAGGGTCATCCTAAGATAATCTATTGTTATACACAGGAAGTTTTTTTTTCTCAGAACGATATTATTTGTTCAAATTCTTCTGCAGATTCCTGAGTGTTCCAGTAGTACCAGTCAGTACCAGCACATGGTTCATCAGTTACAGGTTCATTAGAAAGACCAGAGCAGCTACAATTTTTGCGCCCTTCAAACCCAGACTCAACTTCAAAAGACAATTCCACAGCAAGCCTTGCATAACAATGGAGATAGGTAATGTAACTCAGGTGCATTTAGTTTGTATTGATTTATTGTATTAATCTGCATACTAATAGTTGAACTAAGGGTACCTTAATTACTCCATAACGTTTCATCATTTCCACGACTGGTACCTAATGAACTAACCTACCATGCCATTTCATGTCATAAACATACACCATTACCGGGACTAAGTTCGATTTGACTCAGATATGATAACTCTACACCCTCGTACGACCTTCATCGTGATCCGACACCCTATCTATCTCCGCGACAATTCAAATCTTCTCATATAATTTTCTTCCCGACCGTTCCTTTCATCACATTCCCGTCCCTTCGTGCCCTCATCCAACCTTCGTTGCCCTCTGATAGACTTCCCCTATGATGCCAAGAAGAGCCATGGTAGCAAACTGCCACGAGCCAGAAACATACACCGACTTGGAAGCCCTCCCAGAATATGGGGCAACGAGAGATATTTTTAAGCAAGCAGGGTGGGAGCCATTTCTGAAAAAGTTCGATGGGTATAACGATGCAATCACACTCCAGTTTGCGCTGCATTTTGAGGGTGGGACCGCCAAGGTGGGCGAACTTGAGTTCAAGGTCACAGAGGAGTTCGTTGCAGAGGAAATTCAATTGCCCACCACAGGCCAGAGGTGGACGAAGGGACAACCGGTTGATAAAAAGCTTTGTGCGCAGTTGTTGAAGCCTCAGTACTAGGAAACAAAATGGTCCGAGGGAACGTCGCGGTCTTGGCTAGAACCATAGTGGGCTCAAGTGTTGGTCATCCTCCAGCGTTACCTAACGTGTGAGGGTCGATATACCATTATATTCCCCTACCACGCCTGACTTCTGTTACACTTCACAGGTACTCCACTGAACATACCCTTTTTCTTGTTAAAAAGTTTAAAAAGGATGGCCGAACAGGTCCAAAGGGTTAGTGAGTTTCGGGGGAGTTTATTTCACTTTGGCCTAGTTAAAATATTGATTACATCTGCACTGTCGAAGAAGCAAGAGACTTGGGACCTCTTCACTGTAAAAACCCTTGCCCGTGCCCAGTCGAAAGCTAAGAATGTGAAACATGGTCCCCCACACAAAAAGTTGAACTCAAAGAAAAAGAAAGTCAAAACCCTGACTAAAGACCATGTTGGGGACCCTGAGCCCGAACCTCCAATTGATGACGAGGTAGAAACCAATACTGAAACTGGGAAGGCCACCACACCTACAGAGGTGAACATTGAATCCCTGAGTTCTCCCCCAGCTACCGAGAACATAATTGATGTGGAGGAACTAGCCGAGTCAGCTGATAAGCCTAGGAGGAACCCGAAAAGAAAATGCAAAAGCGTGTTGTCAAGAATGGACAAATCGGTACCCAGTTACCCCCCACAAGAGAGATTGGAAAATATAGATGGTCACAGGGAGGCCCCAGAGCCATCTGAGATGACCTGGACTTTGTCCCAACTCATTCGAAAGAACCGTAAAACAAATCGGCAGGCCACTACACCCAAAGTAAATGTGCAGAATAAGTCCGTTCAAGTACCAACCGGTACCCCTGTTCAGATGCCAAGAGAGTTCACCCCTGAACCCCATCTAGTTGACACTTCTGCACTCATCCCAGCTCATCCAGATCCAATTGACAACTATGAACTCAACCCAGATCGTAATTTTGATCCAGTTGATACTTATGAACGCAACCCAGATGCATTCACTCCTAAATTCAGTTTAGACCATAATTCCGATAGATTTCACACCCCTGCTCAAAGTCCTGAAGAGCTCATGCATGCATATAGTCCATCACCACAGCTAGGACAAGGTCAAACAGTTGAAACCCACTGAGAGATTTCCTCCAGTCGGTCTTTGAAACCCATGGTGGCGAAACTAGAGAGAAAGAACAACAGACTGAAGGAGAAGTTGCATGAGTACATTGTACTGGACAGACATATTAAAACCAAAAATGAACTCCTGAAGCTCAGGGTAACTCACCTCTTATCCAAAGTTGAAAGGCTAAAGCAGAGGAATAAAGATATTTTCAAAAGGAACAGACAACTTCAGAGGATTGCTAGGAAGCATGTTATAATCAACAGGGTCCTTAAGAAAGAAATCAGGAATCTGAAGAAGCAGGAGAGGCTACAAATGCTGGTTGCAGCCACTGCAACCCTCTGATGGCTACCGGTTTTTTATTTTGTTGCCTGAGGATAGGCAAGGAATTCAGTGTGGGGGCATGTTGGTCTTCGGTTTTGATCATGTTTTTTTGCCTACATTATATGCCACAGACCTCCATTTATATCCCAGTACCACCCTTTTGGGCTTGTTTTGACATAATTGACATCTCCCTACCATTCAATGGGGTTACTTAAGGTATCTTTACATTTCAAGCTATTTTTATGCACTTTGATGCTTTAAATTGATATCGGGACTAATGTCGCTTGGGTTAGGTACCACTTCTATTTTTGGAACAGGATGCCGGTACCAGGTACCAACTCGTACCCGTGGAGACACCAATGGAGCCGCTCAAGATTTGTGCGTTATGGTCCGAATGGGAGACAAAGAGATTCGCACGACAGCTGGAGTCACTGCCACAGGGTGCTTGAAGGCCTAATGATGAAACTGGGACATTAATTCTTCATCGTTCACACTTCGTGACACTACATGTCACGAAGATGTGAAGTACATTTTTAACTTGATTCCAAGACTATTTCCAGATCGGGGATCCATTTGTTTATGCATTGTTGCTTTAAGACTGTTATGAAAACAAGATTTCTATATAAACCCGGGATCACTCCTGAGAACGGGTTGTTGGATTATGATATATCGTGAACACACATTTTTGAATACAAGCTATTGTTACGTTATGTTACCCGACTGTCATACGATCTGAGTAGTTTTCTTATGAGTTAATGAAGCGCGAAGTTTATACAATGTTTGCGTAGCATGATTGAATAGTTCTGGTTACCACTTACAGCGTTTGTGCCATTTGGTTGGGCCCGCCAAACCGGTGCAAGCCGCTGCTTTATTTTGCAATAGATTTAATTTTATGCTGTCATAGCTTTAGTTCATTTCAGTGTTTTAGAACTTGCATACGAGGTAGCTTAACGTTCATAGATTTAGTTGTTTCAGTGTGTTAGCATTTACTTACATGAATGGTATACCTACAACTTATAGTGTGTCATCGATTTAGTTGTTTCAGAATCTTGTTTATCTATTCTTCAATTGAATCGTTCCAGCATACTGTTATCTTTTCTATTGATGGGTATTGCATGCATAACTGATGCCCGTAGGGTTTAAAAGTATGAACGTGGTTTGTTTGGCTTCTCATTTTCAATTCAAGCATAACTTAGAGTGTGAATGAACTTTGCTTTGTTAGACAGTTAGTTACTCTGCTTACTTAGAACAGTTAGATCACAGTTAAATCAAAGGAAGCTTCCGGTACCAGTAGGTAGAGTAGTACTCTGTTTTCCTGTAGACATATTTAGATTCATTTTGATGACCAGATTGAATGCATTTTCGAAAATACTCTTTGTATCATGACTTAAACAAAAATGATGATGGTAGATGATCGGACATAGAGGTAAAATAATCTTGTGGAACCACACTTTTGAATAGAAATAGAAGTACCAGCATTTGAGCACAAGATTGTTTTCTGTTGATGACCTAAATAGGAAATGCTAAGCTTTGAGATAGTCATTAAGATTCAAGTTCTCAGAATAAGTGTGTGTTTCATTCTAAGGATAGCATTCAGATAGAGACTAGAGCCTTACCTGCACATACTGTGTATCAGCTCAAAGTTTACCAACCCTAGTTTGACAATTTAGTGTTTCAGGTCATTTAAATCTTCAATTTAGCAGCCTGACAATGAGATTAATAACATTATTTGGAATGTGCAAGGGCCTTCAAAGCTCTAAGGGCCCCACCATCAGTGGAGGATCGCAAAGAAGGTTCGACAACCTTTTCAATGGATGCTTTTTTCCTAGAACTTCGAGTTTTCACCTGAGAAATATCAATACCTAATCCTCTAGACCATGCAAACTCTTTCCCAACCTCCCTAACATTTGCACTTTTACCACTATAATCACCAGGATCAGCCTCCAGAACCGTTTCTAAATTGCTAATAAAAAATGGCAATTTGACAGAAGAATCATTGCCACGAATGAACGAGATAAGTGAATCAAGTACCGCAGTCAGATTTAACTCTTCGTCTTTCGGTTCACAGAAAACAGGAAGAATAGTAGGTAATTCTAGTTCCGGTTGACTAGAGCTCGGAATATGGGAAGATTCAGCTGGGGAGAAGGGTTCAAGAGTAGGGTTTCGGTCAGTGAGATTATCAACTAACACAGCTTGTCGGTTCAACTGAACCACATGATCCATAACCCTATAAACAGTCTGTGAAGTAGAAAGTGAGTCAGAGCCCTCAATAGTGTCAATAGTGTCACCCGAATGTCCATGCACAGATAAAGGTGGCGAAACAACATCAACAATAACTTGTTTAAGCCATTCAGAAGATAACACCAGTTCTCTTTCCCCAGAAGTCAACAAATTATAAAAGGACGGACAAAATGATTGAATCTTACCTAATATCATCGAAGAAGGTTCTCCGAAACTTGATTCTCTACCTGCAAAACCTTCAAACCCCATATCCATCAATTCATCAGCCTGAGTATAGTAATCTCTAAGAGTATCCATCGACTCTTCAAGGTACTTCTTCCCTTGGCATTCTCGACGAAGATGAGTAGTGCTTCTACAAAGGTTACATCGAAATGGAGCCCCTAAATAATCAAGTTTCTACAGAAAAAAACTACCTCTCCACTCAATTTCTAATGTAGCAGGGAGTCCATGTTGAACATCAATTTCCACCATCACCTTGCCAACATTTCTTGCAAACCCTGTAAGATTACCTTCGTCTGTCATAATAAACTTACCAAGGGAATTCCCGATAGCTTTCAAAGATCCAACATTCCATAAAAACCAAGGTAACCCCGGGAGCAAATCCCATATATGTCTATGTGGGAAAAAATCGGTATCGAGGTTAAATGCTATTCTCCACCTTTTTAGCATTAATCTATTAGTTCCATTCACCCCTCTTTTGTATTAACTTAACACATCATCTAGACTCATCTCTTTCTTCAATGTCAGCTAGTACGGTTTAATAATTGCTTCAATCAATCACTTACCATACATCCATTATGACTGTGCTATAAATCTACCACATGATAAATGACTTGTACACTATCATTTGTTTTTTCACTATGATACTATTTAAAATAATTGTTCAAATATCAATAAATGTCAATAGCATGCATATTTAACTACTTTTCATATAATTATATTTTATTAATCAATTTGTTGTATAATAGTGAAAATTGTTTCACCAATTTATATAAACTCTACCTAACATTTAATTATATTATATAATACATATTATATTATAATATAATATATTATATTATATTATAATATATTATATAATATATATGTTATATTATAATATAATATATGTATATAACACATATGTTATAATATAATATGTATTATTAACATATAATTATATAACACATATGCTATATAATAATATTATATGTTATATGTTATTAATCAATTTGTTGGATATGAAAGGAATTATAAAGTAATAATATTATATTGCATATAATTATATGTTATTAATCAATTTGTTGGATATGAAAGGAATTATAAAGTAAAATGATATACTTGTTGTAAATCAATAAAGGTAAGTATTGATAGTTTTAAATTGGAGAAAGTTATTTTCTTATATCAAATAGCGTGCTCATAAATTAATAAACTAAAATTCACATTGTAAAATATAATCAAAATATAAATGAGATAATTAGAATTAAAAAAACTAATCATAGTCATAGTTATACTAGTAGAATTTGCTAATGTATAACCATTTCTAACTCTTTTTTCATTAAAGTCATTTTTGTTTTTTTCAATTTTCATGCACTAAGGCATAGGCATATGCAGTATAACTGAGATTTTCAAGTGGAGAAAAAGACTCTTCAAATTTTTGAATTGTTCAAAGGAATATTTTTGAGTAGTGGTAGTTTCCAAAGATGAACTTTATCTATGGAAAACAATCAATAAAATATCAAGCTTCATCAATTTGCATCACTTTTCTTGAATTAGCTGAAATAAGAGAACCTATCAAAAGAAAGAGGAATAAATCAAAATAGAACAATTTTAAGTATTATTGATTAACAAATAAAATCAATAATTTAACTTTTCTGTAGCATAAGCAAATTTTTGTGATTTACCTTTTTATTCACCCTAATAAATTTGTTAATGATTGTTTTTAAGATATATTTTATATGACATTTTTTTGGGTCTAGAAATAAATTATGTAATATATGTTCTCTAATAATGCATTGTACAATAATTTTGTTATGATAATAGCATTTATGCAATGTCTAGGAAAAAGAAAAAAGGTATATACACATTCAAAACGAATTGAGTAACCATTTTCCATTGTTAATATACAATCAACCTATTTATATAATATAATAATTAATATATAAAATAAAATAACATGAAAAAAAAATTAAACTTTATCCCTTTTTAACATCCACTTTAGAGAGATGTGTAATAATAATGAGTTTACATTTACAATGACAATGGGCACCTTCTTCATGAATTTTCTAAGTTACATGCTTTTGAAACACACAACAAAGTCACCAAAAAAAACTTGTCACTAACTTAAAACACTATCACATATTAAGATTCATTGCTCTTTATTTTCCTCTCTAATTAATAAATTCAAGTTCAATAAAATCTACTAGTAAATCCAATGTTAAATAAAATCTAAGGCTAAAAAAATGTGAAGTCACATTCACAATCATCAACCAACCAAACCAACAGAATGGAAAGTTCTATGACGACTCCCTATCACAAATTCACAGTGCTCACTATAACATAGTCGAACTATTTCTTTCTTTACATACATGGAGCAATATTCTTGGTATTGAAATCCTCCCATTTCAAGCGACTTTCAGGTGAATCAATTTGTTTTGAAATAATAGTAATCCATTATTTAAATTTTAGTTTTATTTATCTAAATGGATATTTTAAAAATACAATATTAGTTATATTTATCTATATTTTAAAAATACAATATACAACTATTCATATAACAACTTTTGAAAATTATGATTTTTTTGCATTTTAATGTTATAAGTCTTCCTTAGTACACAGATTTGGGTAATGAAAATTTTGTTTTTTGTGTTAGATAAAATAGGACATGCCAAGTTGCAAAATGCTAATAAGAACTTTGGTAATTGTTTATTGGAAAGAACATGTGTTTCCTCCTAAGAGGTCACAAGTTCAAATCCAGAGGGGAGTAGGGTATGTATATCTTCGTAGACTTTACCAGTAAAATCAAAGGAGGTCTCATACATCAATTTGGTTTTTGGCTTGGCCATGACCTTAAAAATAGACTATTATTATTATTATTATTATAAAAAGTGTTTTGTATAACCAAAGCTTAACACTTATCTAATCTAACTTATATGCATAAGCTAGTTACATTGTTTCAATCTAAAAATAATTGTTACATTTACCCAATTTTCTAGTTCTAATTTTAACTACCTTGTGAAAGAAAGTTCTAAGTCTGAAATACCTTGTAAAAGACAAATGAGGCAGAGATACATGCCAAGAAAATTGTTGTGTTAAGATTGAATGTCTCACATTACAATGCAATGTAAATTTGGGAATTGGTATGAAAATTAGGATTATTCTCTCCATGGGTATTTTATGACATTTGATTTGATTACATTTTAAAATAATATTTTGATGCATTTTTGAGCTCATTGTAACTATTTTCTATGCACTTTCAAGTATATTATTATATAGCTTATCTTCCTTGTTATAAATTATCACATAAATTGTTTTTAGTAACTTGCTTTTCCTTTTAGGTTTTAAAGGCTTAGAGAAATTACTAAGTATGAGTCCATTTATTAAATGCTCGTCATACATATTAGTTTTCACAAGAATAAAGAAACACCATCTTTTAA
Organism: Picea engelmannii; assembly: GCA_009831015.1. NCBI lineage: Eukaryota > Viridiplantae > Streptophyta > Pinopsida > Pinales > Pinaceae > Picea > Picea engelmannii. Next base: position 223,580 of record ML786666.1, read on the forward strand.
AGAATTAATCTTAATTTTAAAAAATCCTTTGCTCTACAATTTATAGCTAAATATGGTCATTCTTTTGCTCATCAAAGTTTTCAAGGGAAATTCCTCTCCAACATCATGGCCATGGTAGAAAAGGAGTGAAATCGTTGAATGCAAGTCATGCTTTAGCTTCCATGATAAAGGTCACACCCCTCTTGTATTCACTAAGGAGTCTTCCCATTGAAACATTGAATGAACTACCTATTGGGGACCTCAAAAGGTTTCACAAGGTACTCTCCTTGGCTGCCATGATTTCATGAGAGTGTTTCACGATCCTACAGGATAAGGGTTGAAGCAAGGAAAGCTTGCGGTCGAGAACCCAAAATCTTGTTGGAATTTTGAGAACAATAAAAACCGATGAACAATGGTGGTTCATGTAATGGTGGTAGTTCTTGAACTATCGATAAGACGATATATATCTGTGTAGCCCTAAGAGGAATTTGGAAAGTTTTGTAAGCCCAATATGGGAAAATTTTAATCTTTACCTTTGAGAAATAAGAATATCGATACCTTACCCCATGGATGTTTCCTTGGCATATTGTTAGGGTTTTACTACGTAAATTTGTGTCTTGTTGAAGGTTGTTCTATTATCTTGTTTATCTTTCCCATTATTTCTTTGCTATTAATTTGTGCTGGAATTTATATTTTCTGTGGGCTCACTTTTTTAACAAGTGGTATAACAACTCAAGTAAGGGGGCATGAGGCAAGCACTGTCTAGGAAGATCTGAGGTTTTGTTGAGCACTCAACACACCCTAGAAATCCTATCTCAACTGTTTTTTACTTTTTGGGTACCACTTGATCTTTGCACTGTCTGATTTGACTTCATGTTGAGAAATGTTTTGTCTTTGCTTATTATCACAACTCTCATCATCTATTCAGGTTTGTTTGAAATTATGAAACCCCATGAATTAAGAGGCCTTAACACCTGAATAAAGAATCAACAACCAAAACACTTCACTCGACATGCTCAGATTCGACATTGGAAGGAAAAGAGCCACTTGGGAAACCTCAGTCACCAAGCGTCGATCTCCATCGACATATGCAAAAGGAAGTTTTTGTTTGTGTCAAAGTCTTGCGTAACAATATCGCTGATAGTTGATTCCCCTTTGGCATCGGTAAAAGACGAGGGGAATAAACATTAACAAAGAAACAAAAGATATCGTCGATAGCCGATACCTGACACGCTTATTGGAATCAGGGAAAACCTAAAGAGATCTCAACAAACATTCTGACCGCGCTAAAGGATATTCCCGATCACCGATCGCAGATGCGTTTTCGGCATCAGGACTTCTTCGAGGAATCTAATCCGAAGAAATCACTTGATAGGTTTATCACCGATCACTGATCCTGGATACTTTTTCGGCACCGGAAAGATACAGTTTGTTTTAGGACAAATAAATTAATGAAAGTCCCGACTCCGATTAATACACATGAATTAGGTCATCGGTCTTCAACACTACGTGTCTTTACCAAATTGGAGAACCATATGGTCTAGTTTTATCCCGATTCATTCTTGGTTCCCTAGGTCCGAGTCACGCCTCCGAGTTAGCTTTTCCACAACAACACTGTACGGTGAGATTGATCGAGGTCGGAGCTTTTTGCAGAAGGACATCAATGAAAACGTTCATAACACATCCCTGATCCCTGATGCACCCACTGAGAGAGTGACACGATGGGATGTTTTAGCGTTAGATACGATCGGATTTTGGGCATTTAAGGAGTTAATTAATACCAAATCCCACATTAGTTGCTACCTCGTGCGCCAATCAAAATAGTCGTTTGAAATCACTGATAGACCACATCACCTCTGCGCCTCCACTGTCAACCCACGATGAATTTAAGTTTTGGCGATTTGATGACAAATCTGTTTAAATTTCACTCATCACCCTAATTGAATGGTTGATGCGACATGGTAAGTTCTTCCCTGTTTTAAATTCTCTCGATCTATTGTAAACGAAATCATTCTGCGCGTAAGGAAATTCAAAGCATCCAAAGAAGCAAGATGGGTAATTCGAAGGATGCATAGATCCCGTGATTATCAAAATAACAAGGTTTTAGCAAGCTTTATAGGTATGTATCCAAGTCTGCGGATTTTACATGGTTACAGTTCATATATTTTTGATCTATTTTTTTTTCTTTACACAGTCTCTAAAATATTATTTTAAGTTGCAGGAACAATGCCGCCAATAAATCCAACCACTAGATGATCCCTGAGGGCGTCGAAGCTAAAAGAACCAGAGGTAGGTGAAGTCTCTTCTCTAGGGGTCACAAAACAATTGGAATACACTCCGAGACCAGAAACCATCATCAAAACAACAACGAAGAAGGTTTTTATTCATCCTCCAATATTTGGAGATATAGAGGTGAGCATAGGGTCCAAGATGGAGCTCCCACAGTGGGGAGACCTCTTTAACAAAATCAGTCGAGAGGAATACCCATAATATATCCCACATAGAGATCCAGATGTAAGAGCGCTCGATGACGAAGTGTCTAGAACATATGACAATCATACCTGCATATGGTGGCAAGCAGAACCCCTGTTTTTCCCTATATTGAAGTCCTGAAGTGACTCATAGACCACACAGACACACAAAAATGTTTGATCAACGATGAAAATGGTGGGTGTGTCAAAGTGTTCTTACCGGTGGAATTTCAGAAGTACTACAAGATTAGAGACATTGAGGAGCGACTAAACATAGATTTTGTCGTGAAGTTATATGAGCACCACGACACCAACTGGGTGATGGGCTCATGGTGGAGGGAGGACAAGAAATACACCAATCAGAGAACTAATTGGTACTCAACAACCAATTTGAGGGAGCCATACATCTAGTTGATGGCTCTCATCTGTCAATTATATGGAGAGAAGGATTGCTCCAGATTTTTCAGAGGCGTGGATTCCCTTGGCTTACATAGTGGCGATCTATGGAAGTAGATTCAACTGGGGAGCGATTATTTCTAAACAACTTAGCATCTACATACAACAAGCTCAGACGTCGAAGGAAGAAGAGACCCCAATTTTCTACATGGCTTCACATTTTCTTGATGTCATGTGCGCCAGAAACATCTTCGCCAGCATGAATCTGAGTTGGCATGTCATTGAGATCTCGGTCCACGTATATTTCAGTGTGTTATGGGAGAACAGGTATAAAAGTTCTTACTCCCTCATCTGTGATGAATTCATCACACAAATTTATTTCATTTTTTTTAAGAAGGAATTCCCGATACTATTGGTTGCGGCCAAGAAAATGATTTCCAAAGTAGGCCACTGGTACTTAGACGAGCGTGGCACCTACATCAGGGTGTTTGAGAACACCATAGAACCAAATATCCTACCAGCACACATCCCAGACCATCTTGTAGTGGGATAAATATGCTATTAAACCATTTTTCAAGGCTACAATGCCACCTTGGCCAAGGAAAAGAAGCGGGTGTTCATTCCCTATGGTTTGCATGTAGGTTTCTACTTGGTTAAAGATACATCTCAAGCCAAACAAGAAGAGATGAAACAAATCAACTTGAAGTTTCAGACATGATGATTCTTCAAGCATGATCAAAAGGGCCTATTCTTGCAACATACTTCACAAGTGTTGTCCTGCTGGCTATATGCTCATGACAAATTTGAAGATGAAGTCTTCACGAAAAATTCTCAGGACTGCGACGAGGTGGTAGCAAGGATGGTTGATCCCAAAATGACCAAGTTCAAGGCCATGAGCCTGGATGAATAGGCGATGACCATAGAGAAATTGACTCATAAGGCCCTCAGAGCCAGAGAAGAAATCAGAGTGATAGAAGCAACATAGGTTCCCCTGGTGGCCCCGGTGTAGGATAAAGGATTCCCTATGACACAGGATGCATGGGCAAGGGGATTTCTCATGATAGACCAGGTGCAGCGAATAATTGATCAGTTGCAAGATGACCCAGACCTCATAGGAATGACAGGGGCGCCTTCTGACAACCCACATGACAGTCGGGTAGGTCCAAGTGGCCCTCAACTAATAAAAATTGATGAAATCGTCGGGTTAGATAACCCTGAAGTTACAATGCCACAAGATGGATCACCGGGGGATGTTTCAGCTCAGTTGGAGATAGTAAGAACATCAGAGAGAGCACATGCACCAAACCCCCTCCATGAATTGATAAACATTTATGATGATGAAGAAAGTTTGGAGGTATCCCTGGTGACTCATGTACAGATCACAGAGGAAAAGGAGCTTGAGAAGGCATCTTCCTCACCTCTCGATGCTCAAATTCGGATACCTTCATAGAATAGCTAGGAGGTCAAAAGTGTCTTAGACATTGAACTACTCGATGTACCAAAAACTCAAAAGGATAGTCCGATAGACGAGCCAAGGTCGAGCGAACAAAAGGAAGAAGCTCCACAGTAGGAAATTGACATCTCAACGGCCGATTATCAAGTAAGTATAGAGCCTACCCCCGATGCCTCAATTCCAACCGATACTCAATCTCCCTATAACAAACAAACAGAATTCGAACCTTCAAAACACATGGAGGAGGTTCAAGAACCCAGTCTTGAACAAACATACACCATTGGTAGCTTGGGAAATATACTCACCTGGGGAGATCAACAAATCCCCAAACCCGTGGATGAAGTTGCTGACATACATGCTATCTCCTATGACCAGAAAAGGAAAGATATCATGAATAGAACCACCAATAAGAGGAGTATCACCCTAGATCGATCCATCCTCATCACCATGAAGGAAAAGTTGATGAACACAGAGCATGCCAAGACATATGAACTTATCGACGCAGCGATGGAAATCACAGATGCCACCCTAGACAGAGAGAAAAGGGATGAAGAGGAGCTAGTCGCTGCGCTGAAGGAATTGGAACATGTATGCCACTTGGAAAAATATTACCAGGACCCCACACAAGCCACGGTGTTCCTGAGAAGTGAATTCCATGAGGCCTACAAAAAATTTAAAGATGAACGACACCTATTCACTGCAAGGATAGCTGAGCTTCAAGAAGACACCCTCATGGAATTGGCGACGTGCAAATATATGGAGAGGTGGTACGAGAAAGCACACCAAGCCGTGGAGAGGATCGACTATATCAGTGCGGTGCAATAGGGTTGAGACGTTGAAGACCACGACATATGGGTGCTAAGGGAAAACAACATCGACCGCATAAGGAAATCGACTGAATATTGGGTAAAACTAGCTAAGGAAACTTATCGGGAAATCCAAGAGAAATGGGATGAGTGCAAGAAGAGATAAACCAAGATCAATCAGGCAATGAGGGACATCAGCCTCCCCGAATTCGGCACACCCGATGACATTTTCGACTTGCGTGACATAGTCAAATCACATGCTGAAAAATATTCATGATGGGTTGCGAAAATAGAAAAGGTGGCAGACATGGCGCTAGGAGAGGTGCAACAGTTCATGGAGAACCCGATCAAATCTCGAGCCATGTTGTAGGTGTTAAGTGCCATAATAGTCAAGTATCGGGCATGGGTAGTGGAGAGAAGAGATATCCTTTTGGCCCCAATGTAACAACATAGATTACCGTATGCTAACACATGCGAGTATCTCTTCGTCAAGTGGTCGGAGTATGAGAAGAGTCATCCACTCAAGCGAGATCATTTGATGACTCTTTGAAGAATGATAGAAGAAGGCACAATGTGGCGAGTTTTGTTTTACTTAACTACACTTTAATAGTTATTTTTAGTTAGTAGTATGTTATAAATAGGAGGATCGACCTATTAGCAAAAGGTAGATGGTTGTTGCAAAGACCCTGATTTTTGGATTTGTAAATAACTATTTCAGAGTTGCCTTAATTGAGAAGTCATGTTTAGGACCAGAGACAAGTTTGTGTTTTTATCAAAAGTGTGTATGATTGGATGTGAAGAAGAATTATTTTTGATTTCATCTCATGAATGGATGTTGTAACGAGTAAGAGCTTCTAAATATGTTGATAAGTTATCTGATTCAATGTTTTTTACAATTCTTGTCTTTAATGATGAAAAGTAAATCGTTTTGTTAATATGTGATTGATGATTAAAGTTAAGGACACTATTTTTCTTTCCATCGTTTATTGCATGTATGTTTTCTTCTGATAAATTGTTTCTCAGTCAATAATTGGAACACCAGCGGGTTAACGTATTAGTACTAGGCCCGTGGTAGAGAATCATTGTTTGTAGGCTAGAGTGAAAGGGTTATCCAAAGCTCGGCCTTCTCCAGTAGTTAATTTTTCCCACCTTATTACCTAGTTGGTTTATACCGTCTTTTTTCTTGTATCGGTCCCACCTATAAGAGAAAAATACAAAAAGAGAACGTTTGAACTGAAGGAGAAGATTTCATTAGAAAAATTAAAGCTCGTCGATTATTTGGTCAGATCATAAGATCTGGAGAACCATTCCACCATTAAATGATGCAAAGTATAATTGGGCCTCAGTGGCAGGTTTGGTTCTTAGTGTTGAGTCAAAGGGATTTAATACCCCTCAACAGAATTGGCGCTAGAAAAAAGGGCCTGAAGAATGAATAAATAACAATACTTTTTATAAAATCTTTCAAACAGCCTAAAGATTCAAAACAACCCACATGCATGGCTACTCATTCCCAAGGCATCCCACAGACACTGAGTACTCTTGAAACAAGTAACTCACCCCAACAAGAGGAAGAACATCTATTCCCTAATATACCTTATGCTCTTCCTCATGAGGAATTGAACCAATTCAAAAGAATCACAAAATCTTACACCCGACAGATCGATGCATTTCCCTTAGCTCTGTTACTTCCTCGAAGAAAAAAAATAAGTAGACCAGTTTTCAAGTCCCCCGACCAAGTTTTTGTGAAGACGGTAGAAGACTTGATATATTTCTCCCTCACCAAAATCAAACATCCTCTTAATCTAATCCCTGAAACACCAAATGACAACTTCTCCGAGCTCGACAATTTTTTGGAAGAGGAAGGCTTTAACTCAGAACGCTCAGTTTCGGGATCTGAAGACATGGAATATAACAATGACCATAATGAAGAAAGGGGAAACCCACCTTAGAATAATCAACATCAGTTGGCCAGAGATGCTTTGGCCATCCCTAGACGAGTACATAACCTTCCCTGACATCCAGAGAAGTTACTCCCTAAATTTGATCCTGAAACCTCAGAATTTCCTGAAGACCATATCAAAAAATTTATACTAGCTATCAAAATCATCAATGTCCAACATGAATATGTAGTATGCATGTTATTCCCCTCCACGTTCGAGAATTCAGCCTCCACGTGGTATTTTAACTTACCTATAGGATCCATAACTAGTTGGACGAAGTTTCAAAAGGATTTTCTAGATAAATTTGCGGAAGAAACCACTACATGAGATTTGATGGTTGAGTTGTTCACCGCCACCATGAGTTCAAAGGAGAAGGTTAAAGACTTCAATCAAATATTTACCACTATCTTAAACAAATTAAAACCCGAACCTAAACCTACTCAGGAGTTGCAAATTGAAGTATACACTAATTCTCTCACAACTTCTATTTCAATGTTTGTGAAAAGGGCTGCCAAACCAACTTTAGCTGAGAATTTTGAAGAAGCCAAAATGATAGAATTTCAAATGAAAGGATGTAAAGAAGGCCAGGTCTCATTAGTCAAGAAATAAGTTCAACCTCCTCTGAGGAGAGGACTACTGTTGACTAGGACCCCAGGGAAACAAATAGAACAAGGTCCCGAAAAGGGAAGTGGGGACATAAAATACCTACAACGCATGGTCAAGAAGTTGTCAAATGAGATCATAGACATGAAAAGAAGTACAGGGGAAGGAAACCAAGGACAAAGGCCCTATAAACATTTTTTTTTAAAAAATCCACCGTTCAAAGCGATTGAACCTCCCCCATCCAACTTAAACATCGATCGAGGAAACGTAGCTTATGAATCTTTATGTACATATCACCAAGAGAAACACTCTGAACGAGATTGCCCATAATGGGTGCATGACATGAATTTGATGGCCAACCGGTTTCTAGATGAAGTTTCCCTAATTGAACAATCAAGCAGATCAATTATGAATATTGCTGATCAGGAAGAAGGATATCCACTAGAAGAAACAACCATGCTGATATGGGATTCTGACCTACCAATGCCTTCCGATGACCTATTTGAGGTTCAAGAACCACCCACAAAGGTCTTGGCTATGAAAACACAAAGTAGGGGTCAACCTATCTCAAACGATCTTACTACTACCCAAACTTTGGGAGGAAGACTAGCTCTCGATCACCCAAAAGCACCTTTTTTCCCCGAAGAAATCCTATAAACATCCATACACGAGAATCACCCAAGCTAGACTACAAATTAGTAGAAGACTTGAAAATTTTGAAAGAAAACATATCAGTCATGGACATATGTAGAATCCCTCAGCAAAAGGACTTTCTGTTACAAGCATTGAGATCAGTAGAAAATCCTACAAAAAGCACTGACATCCAAGGAATAAACCAACTATGAATGCATGCTCTGAAGATCCAAGGAATAAACCAACTGTGAATGCCTGCTCTAAAGATCCAAGGAATAAACCAACTGTGAACGCCTGCTATGAAGATACAAGGAATAAACCAACTATGAACACATGCTCTGAAGATAAGAATGGAAAACCCTTTGTCCCACCATTCCTCTTGACATTTGAAGTCTTCAACAAAAATATCCATAATTGTTTGGTAGACTCGAGAGAATCCTCTAATGTTATTCCATTGTCTATTTGAAAAATATTAAACACAGTCCCTCTCAAAAGCGATAAACATGTAATACAACTAGACAGAACCCAGGTAAAAGTCATGGGAGAGGTTAAAGATGTAATGATCAGAATAGTGACACACCCTAAATTTGTGCAAGTAATTGACATCGTCGTAGTAGATATCCAATAATCTTATGGATTTATATTAAGTTGAGAGTGGTTTGAGAAATTAAATGGATACTTTAGTACATACTGGGCTCACCTTTGGCTTCCATTAAAGGGACACAGGAATATGATCAGGATCTATGGGGAAAGATATATAAAGCATATTGTCACCGAATTAAAAACCCTCAATGAGCCCTCATCAATAGATTTCCCCGTGCTAGGAAATTATTCACGTGACTCTGATTTCAGGAATTTCTCCCCCCTCTCATCTGATGTCCCTCTTAATCAAAACTCTGAAATGATTTTTCAAGAAAATTTGTCGACAACGACAGAGGAAACCCTTTTTTGTCAAGAACCCACGGAACAAACAGGAGGAGAGGAGGAAAGTGAAAAAAAGGGGAAGTTGATTATTTTTTCCCACAAGTTTGGACCTTATACTTTGATGGATCTAAATCGCAAGAAGGGTCAGGGGTAGGGTGCATCCTCATTGATCCAAAAGGTAAACGAAATTTCATGTCCTGTATACTAGAGTTTGAATGCAGAAACAATACCACTGAGTATGAAGCTTTGGTACAAGGGCTAAAGAAATCCATAGACTTAAACGTTAAATAATTGAAGGTTTTCAGATATTTTGAAATCATTGTTAGACAGGTAAGGAACACTATACATTGCAACTCTCCACACCTGAGGAATTACCAATAGGAAGTGAACATGATAATAGAGAATTTTGAAGCCTTTAACATTACAACGATCTCTACAACAAAGAACATTCTCATTGATTCCCTGGCCACTGATGCCTCAAGGCTATCACCTCTAGAATATTATGAAGCCTCCCGGTTCACTATTGATCCAGAATCGGATCCAGAGGTCTGACAAGCCTTAAAAATGCTCAAAAATGAAAGTGCTCAGAATCCAACGAAACTAGCGCCATTGCGTCCGTCTCGTCTTCCTGATTCTGGCAGTATATTTACTTCGTCAAACGGGCCTTGTATGCACAAGATATCGCGTTCTGTCCGAAAACCCAAACAGGCAAAAAAAGGGGATGACTGTACAGTCCGTATAGTGCCACGTGGCATGCTGACTGTACAAGCCATATGGTCCGTACAGATGACATGGTAGCTCCAGGAGGTGACACATGGTAGGCTGATATGGTGTACAGGAAGATAGCTGGACCAATCCAGGGGTGACATGTGTCATCATTGTAAGGGTGACATGTGGCATGGGATGACGTCAGCAGCTGACAGGGTAGTGACTGGACAGGGTATCTGGCAGACATGTGGCAGACGCACAGGATGACAGCTAGCAGGTGATGTGGACCAATCGACAAGTGACACTTGGCAAGTTGTGGTTGGTTGTTGAGGTGCCACATGGCCCAGTCATGGGCTGCCACATGGCACCTGGTGGTTGGTTCGTCAGTTATGTAAAATATTATGGGTTTCACCGGGGTTGAACCCTCAACCTATACTCCGCGCAGTGGATTGGTAGGGCCGGGCTAACCACTCGCTCCATGGGTGATCCTTATTAGTCATATGGAATAAAAATTATTTATGTTTGATTAAAACTTTATGCGGAGGCGAAAAGGGCCGGGGCTTAGCCCCAACCCTTGGTTTCATTCCTCGACACAACCATAGAGTGAGGCTTACCTACACGGGAGCATGGGGAGTGTTGTGGATAGGGACTAGCCCCCAGATCCCGGGAGGATCCCACAGGACTGGGACTACAATCCAAACAGGGCGCGCGGTTATAACTACTAACCCATGGACATATGTCAACGCGCCACACGACTGGGAGCCAACGCAGGAATGGGCCAACGCTTAGCCTTTGGGCTAGCGCTTGGCCAAATATGGCCCATATGACTGCGAAAAGGGGGCGCGCGCCCAGGCCTCAGGGGATAATTCCCTACATTTATTCAAAAGTGGGTTATTTTGTATGGTTTTTGGGTTTTTATATGATTCTAAGCCTGTAACTAATTGATTTTCTCCATTTTTGGGAGATATTGGGCATTTTTGGAGCCCAAATTTTGGGAGGAAGTTGGAGATGAACAACCAACTTCAGATCTATATAAACCAGGCCTGTTTGAGGCCATGGAGGATAGTCAAGGATAGAAAAAGAAGAGTTATGCTGAAGGGAAGCCAAGCCAAAGCCATTTTTATGCAGGCCATTTCTGGGAGCTCCAGACGTCCGTTTTGCGTGTCGTTTTCTTTGCAGGGTTCTTGAGATCTGGAAGAACATGACCAGATCAGTCTTGTAGCCAATTGTCACTATAGCGATGTACTTTTGAGATTTTGAAAAGAAATAAAGAAGCCTCCCCCACAGAGACAAAGGCCCGGAGACGTAGGCAAAGTTGTGCCGAACTCCGTTATCAATCTGCGTGTTATGGTTTGTTGTCTATTATTTCATTTCAGATCTGCACATGTGTATATGGCTGTCATAATTTCTCTTCTTTCCTCATTCTTTCATTAAGTTTCTCAAATGGTTAATTAACACATGCAAAATTAAAACTCAACCATAGTCATTAAAAGATCCTACAGATCAAGTGGTATCAGAGCTAGTTGACATTTGGATTTGAGTTTTGCATGTTAACCAGGGAAAAGCTACAATGTGGTGAAGGTGAGCTTGTTGGAGAGAATCCATTAATTGGATTGAGAAAGAGAGCTTCTCATAGCGAGAAGATGGCATCGGAAGAAGGGATTTCTCAAGATGAGAAAGAGTTCCGGAAAACATTCCTTGCTATGTCGGAGATGGTGAAAGTTTTGTACGAGGATTACCTGGAACGAAAGAGACCAGTTTTGGGTGAATATTCAAATGGAAAAAGTGAAGAGGAAGAGGACCATCCTCGGATTCCTCCTTCACCTCCATCAACACCTCCTTCTTCTCCTTCTTCTTCAAGTTCAATTTCTAAATCTAATGGAAAGAAAAATGTTTATAAGCATAAAAGTGAAATGCCATTGTTAAAACTTGATGTCAAATTTGAGCTGCCCATATATGATGGTGAAGTAAATGCAGAAAAACTTGACAATTGGATCAGGCAGATGGAGGTATACTGTAGTTTACAACAGATCAAGGATGAGGCCACACAAATTAAGTTGGCATCTTTGAGACTTCCAGGTACAACTCTCATCTAGTGGCAAAGAAAGCTGCAAAAGGGAACACAACATGTGGGTAATGTATTTCCATCATGGAAGAGTTTCATTTCTTCACTTAGGAAACAGTTCTATCCTTTGGGTTATAAAGAAAAAGCATTAATTGAATGGAAATCTTTAAAACTAATAAAAGGACAAACAGTGCAAGAACACACCGATGGATTTCGAAAAATGGCATTAATGTTAGACATCCCTTTGCAAACACAAGAAACTCTTATGAAGTATATATGAGAATTACCTGCGCATATTAGAAACACTGTTTTCATGTTTGGACGCACTAACCTTGATGAGGTTTCTGTTCAAGCTACATATATTGAAGCAGGGAAATCAGGTGTGTCAGGGGAATCATCGTCTTCAAGGAAAGAGGACAAGAGGAAAAGGCATGGAAAGAATGAAAATGCGGTGACAAGGAAGGAAGGAAATCCCTCTTGCAAGCATTGCAAGAAAGAGGGACATGATGACGAAAAATGTTGGCAGTTGCATCCCGAGAAGAGGCCAAAGTGGTTCAAAGAAAAGAAGGGAACACAAACAGTGGCAAAGACATCAAAACCCATAGACTTGGGATCAGATTCAGGTGATGAGTCAAAGATCTCATTGGTTGGTATGACAGGTAAAATTGGTGAAGAGATTGATTGTAGAAGCAAGTTGTTTCATATAAGGGTAATCATGCGACACACTAAGATAGACACATTAATCAACAGTGGATCTCAATCTAATCTAATCTCAGAATAATTGGTTAAGCAATTGGGATTAAAAACACAAACTCATCATAAGCCTTACACACTTAAATGGATAAGCAATCATCATCAAATGCACATAACAAAGCAGTGCACAATCAAATTTACAATTTCATCTAAGTATGTGGACGAAGTAACATGTGATGTAGTGTCGTTAAGAGAATGTGGAATGGTCTTAGGTAGTCCATACTTATATGATCGTAAGGAAATCTTCTACAGGACAAAGAATCAATATCAATTCACTAAAGCAGGTCAAGATTATATGGTTCATGCTCATCATGTTAAAGCAAATAAAACACTTCAAACAATGGAACAGTTAAAGAAGGCAGTGCAAGCAAGAAACAAACCAATAATTGTTTCAAATGAAGTAATTGATCTTAAGAAATAACAAGACATGATTGTTGAATGGAAAATCAATCATAAGTTGCTTCAAGATAAGCTCATGTCGTGCAAATACTTCAAGTATATCAACTCATTTGCAGTCATCTTTTTGATGCTGTCATTAGTAATGTTTTCTACATGGATGATAGTGGCTTCAATAAGATGTAACAGGGTTCAAATGGCTAACAATATACTGTCAGTTGTCATGATTGTGTTACAATTGATCTTGATGAGACGGGTGCACAGGATAGAGTTCAGAGACAGCGAACAAGTCGGGTGGCCTATCCCGAGCTTGTTGACTGGTCAATAACCTTTTGGGGACCAAAAGGTCTTTTTGTGGGGAGTTGTGATCTAGAATCAGATCCAGAAGTCTGACAAGCCTTAAAAATGCTCAAAAATGAAAGTGCTCGGAATATGACAAAACCCATTCCATTGCGTCCGTCTCGTCTTCCTGATTCCGACGGTATATTTACTTCGTCAAACGGGCTCCGTATGCACGAGATATTGTGTTCTGTCTGAAAACCCAAACATGCAAAAAAAGGGGATGACTGTACAGTCCGTATAGTGCCATGTGGCATGCTGAATGTATAGGCCGTACGGTCCGTACAAATGACGTGGCATCTCTAGGAGGCGACATGTGGTAGGGTGATGTGGCATATGGGTAGACATCTTGACCAATCCAGGGGTGACACGTGTCACCACTGTAAGGGTGACACGTGGCACGAGATGATGTCAACGGTTGATAGGGCAGTCATTGGACAGGGTACGTGGCAGACACGTGGCAGATGCATAGGCTGACAACTGGCAGGTGACGTGGACCAATCGGCAAGTGACACTTGGCAAGTTGTGGTTGGTTTTTGAGGTGCCACATGGCCCAGTCATGGGTTGCCATGTGGCACCCTGTGGTTGGTTCGTCGGTTATGTAAAATATTATGGGTTTCACCGAGGTCGAACCCCCAACCTGTACTCCGCGCAGTGGACTGGTAGGGCCGGGCTAATCTCCCACTCCACGGGTAATCCTTATTAGTCATATGGCATAAAAATTATTTATGTTTGATTAAAAATTTATGCAGAGGTGAAAAGGGTCGGGGCTTAGCCGCAACCCTTGGTTTCATTCCTCAACATGACCACAGAGCGGGGCTTACCTACACGGGAGTGCGGGGAGTGTTGTGGATAGGGACTAGCCCCCGGATCCTGGGCAGATCCCACAGGACTGGGACTACAATACAAACAAGGCGTACGGTTATAACTACTAACCCGTGGACATATGTCAACGCGCCACACGAACGGGAGCCAGCGCAGGAATGGGCCAGCGCTTAGCCTTTGGGCTAGCTCTTGGCCAAATATGGCCCATATGACAGCGAAAAGGGGGTGCGCGCCCAGGCCTCGGGGGATAATTCCCTACATTTATTCAAAAGTGGGTTATTTTTTCTGGTTTTTGGATTTTTATATGATTCTAAGCCTGTAACTAGTTGATTTTCTCCATTTTTGGGAGATATTGGGCATTTTTGGAGCCCAAATTTTGGGAGGAAGTTGGAGATGAACAACCAACTTCAGATCTACATAAACCAGGCCTGTTTGAGGCCATGGAGGATAGTCAAGGAAAGAAAAATCAAAGTTATGATGAAGGGAATCCAAGCCAAAGCCATTTTTATGCAGGGAAGATATTGAGGAGCAGACGCTGTCGAGCCATTTCTAGGAGCTCCGGACGTCCGTTTTGTGTGCTGTTTTCTTTGCAGGGTTCTTGAGATCTAGAAGAAAATGAAAAGATCAGTATTGTAGCCAATTGGCACTGCAGCGATGTACTTTTGAGCTTTTGAACAGAAATAAAGAAGCCTCCCCCATAGAGACAAAGGCCCAGAGATGTAGGCAATGTTGTGTCGAACTCCGTTATCAATCTGTGTGTTATGGTTTGCTGTCTATTATTTCATTTCAGATCTGCACATGTGTATATGACTGTCATAATTCCTCTTCTTTCCTCATTCTTTCATTAAGCTTCTCAAATGGTTACTTAACACATGCAAAATTAAAACTCAACCATAGTCATTAAAATATCCTACGAATCAACTGTGGAGATACTCTACAAACCATCAGTGCCCAACAATATTTGTAATTGGAAGGTATTTGAAGGAGATGAATAGATCATAAAAATTTTGACCAATCAGGATAATTTTAAAGACTTAATTATTGATGATGAAGTATTCCAGGAACAATCAGCAAAAACCGATCCTCAAACAGATCAACATACTGACAAACCAAGGTCTCACACGATACTGAAGGGAATAGCCAATTTAGAAAACCTTTTTGACCTAAGGGAAATATTTAAAGGATCAAAGAATGTGAAGATAGGGATTTCTTGTCCCATGCATGAAACTATAAATTTAGGAACCCCGGAAAACCCCAAAAATAAAAATATCGGCAAGACAATATCTAAAGAGGAAAGGAAGGCCTATCTCAAACTTTTCAGACAATATCAATATTTTTTTGCATGGTCCTATCGACATATGAAAACTTATGATACTCGTATCATTCAACACACTATCCCATTAAAGTCTGAAGTAAAACCCTTCCAACAGAAGCTCTGGAAATACCACCCATCCCTGGAGCCGCTCATGTATCGGGATTTAAAGAAACTACTATATGCCAAGATAATTTATCAAGTTAGACACTTTGCATGGGTATAAAATTTAGTTCCAGTGAGGAACAATTCTAGGGAGATCTTCCTATGCGTAGATTTCAGAAACCTTAACGGAGCTTCAAAAAAGGACAACTACCCAGTCCCACCAATGGAGCAACTCTTGCAGACTGTGTCTAGCTCTGAGATTTTCTCTGTGCTGGATGGTTTCTCAGGTTACAACCAGGTTCTAGTTTCAGAAGAAGATCACTTGAAAAATACCTTCCGAACCAAGTGGGGAACCTTCACTTATAAACATATGCCCTTTGGGTTAATCAACAGAGGGGAAACCTTCCAAAGGGCCATGGACATATCTTTTCGAGGAATAATCAACAAATGTGTAGTAGTCTATTTGGATGACGTGACTGTGTATTCAAAGAATAGATAAGATCACATCCAACATTTAATCCAGATTTTCAAAAGGTGTAGGAAATACAGTATATCCTTAAACCCTAAGAAAACTATTTTTGGTGTTGAGGAAGGTAAGTTGTTAGGCCATATTATATCTCAAGCAGGCATTTGCATAGACCTAGAATGAATTAGGGATATATCTCAGCTTCCATTACCCAACAACAAAAAGGCTATGCAATCATTCTTTGGAAAGATCGATTTTGTGAGGAAATTCACCCTCAATTTTGCTGAAATGATCAAACCCTTACAAAAAATGATCCGTAAAGATGTTGAATTTAAGTGGGACGATGAACAGAAAAAGGATTTCAACAACATTAAGACTACAATATCTCAAGCCCCAATGTTGTGAATTCTCGATTTTAGTAGAAATTTCTTCCTCTATACTTTCACCTCCGACCAATCGCTAGCTGTAGTATTAACTCAGAAGGATGATGAAAACAACGAGGCCCCGATATCATTTATGAGCACTAATCTCCAAGGGGACAAACTTAATTACCCTACTATAAACAAGTAGGCTTATGTGGTATACAAGGTAGTAAAACATGTCAGGTCTTACATCCTTAAGAACCATACCAAATTCATCGTGCCTCACCCTGCAATCCGATCCCTATTTACTCAACAAGATATGGGGAGTCCAAGCATTTGATCTAGATATAAAACCTGCTATCTGGTGAAAGGAAAAGGGTTATGTAAACTGGCAGTTGAATCCCAGGACCAAGTAAATGAAGACCTTGGATGGGAGAATGAATTGGCATTATGGTTTGGTGAATCTTCATACTTCTCCCTAGGGCTTGAGTCTTGGTATGAGAAACTGACTTATCTCCTACATCATGGAAATTGCCCAGAAAACCTAAACCCTAAGGAAAGGAGAGCCCTCAAGTTAAGATCTGCACAATATCACCTCATAAATTCAGTTCTCTTCCGTTTTAATTATGATGGGGTACTTTTAATATGTCTCAAATGTGAAGATGCAGACAAAGTTCTGAAGGAACTCCACGATGGTCCTACAGGTGAACATTTTGTAGGAAACACCACTGCTCATAAAATACTGAGATTTCTCTATTATTGGCCTACTATGTTCAAGGACGCTCACACATACGCTAGAAACTGTAAAACTTGTCTAATAAGCATAGGGAGGGAGAAGAGAGAAATCATCCCACTCTAACTGGTATCAGTTTCTAGGACATTCGAGCAATGGGGGATAGACATCATAAGATAAATTACACTTATTTCTTCCAAAAAACATAGATACATACTAACCACCATAGATTATTTCACGAAATGGGCATAGGCCATCCCTCTAACCCATGTAAACGAAAAGGTGGTGATCCAATTCATTGAACAACAACTGATCACGAGGTTCGGTGTGCCTTCTATCCTTATTTTTGATAATTCATCTTACTTTTCTTCCACCTTATTAATAGAGTTTTCCCTAGACAAAGGAATCATAATGTGATACTATGCAAACTACTATCCACAGGGAAACAAAGTGGAAGAATCAACTAATAAGAAACTAGTGAGGATATTGAAGAAAACAGTTGCAAACAACCAGAGGAATTGGCATAGTTCACTTCATAATGATTTATGGGACGATAGAGTTACACCTAAAGAAACCATAGGGAATTCTCCATACTTTCTAGTGTACAGACAATAAGTTATTCTCCCGAACAGGTTGTATCTTCCATCTCTTCAACTTTCTCAGGATTTGAGAGGACAACCCTCATCAGTCGTACAACAAAGAATTGATACCCTCCTCATGCTGGAATTAGAAAGGGAGAAAGAAAAATCAAAGTTCATGACCCATCAATAGATAGTTAAAAGGTGGTTTGATAAGCATAAGGCTAAAGAGAAGAATTTTGAAATGGGAGGCTTAGTCCTAAAATGGGACAAAGCAAATGAACCTAAAGGAAAACATTCTAAGTTTCAGAATCTATGGCTTGGACCTTTCCAGGTGGCCGAGAAGATCGGTGTAGGCACGTATCCATTGTAGAATCTAAGGGGGGGACTTGATACCCTCCCAGTGAATGGCCAAGCCCTAAAACAATATTTCCATTAAATATATATATATATATATATATATATATATATATATATATATATTTTTGTGTTCATGTTTTCATGATGTTTGTTTTAGATAGGTTGATTACGGAATACATTTTTTGTTTTGTATTTTTCTATTGTACTTCTTCTCTTTTGAAGATTGTGTTTAGAAACACAATGGTTGACACTAATTCATGTGATATGATGAACTCTCTTCCTGACTCGTCACTCACACACAACACAAGAAGCACGGAATGGACCTACGGTTGTTCTAAGGGGTTCTCTACCTAACCTGCGTAGATGAAAAACCTTGGAAAAGTGATGAAGTGTCTGTCGGGTGGTCTGGTAAAACCTTAAGGTAAATATGATAAGATGGAAAGGATTCCATGTACCTCAGAGACAGAGCTAGCAAAATTTCACCTCATCTCATTTTGCAAATAAAAAACGTCCTCCTCTCTCACTCGCTCAGGGAAATATACCGAAATAAAATCAACTATATCAAACGAGCACATAGTAGGAGAGGATATGCAGATAACTCCATCAGGGCTATGGATTATCACTAGCAGTGGAACAAGGTCTGTGATGTCGAAGTGACTCCATCAGGGCTATGGACGCTCGCTGGCAACAGAGAAACACTGTAGTAAGTGAATAAGGGTAACTAAAAGGCCTAGTTCTAGTGAAAGCTTTACTGGACTCTTGTCAAAGGGGGCATGGGTCAGGGTTTCAAGAAAAAAAGGTGGAATAAAGGTTGAAACCTCCACAGACAGGCCCAAATGCACCAACCAGGGAATTTCAAATGCAAGGATAAAAGAGGCTCTGATAAAAACCAGTTAAGTTCTTAACTAGATTTGGCATCAGCCGAGCTCGAGGTAGGAACATATGTTATGCTTTCTCCCAGTAAATCACCATTTGTTGAGCACTCAACACACCCTAAAAATCCTATGTCAATTTTTTTTTACTTTTTGGGTACCACTTGATCTTTGCATTGTCTGATTTGACTTCATGTTGAGAAATGTTTTGTCTTTTCTTATTATCACGACTCTCATCCGCTATTTAGGTTTGTTTGAACTTATCAAACCCCATGACTTAAAAGGCCTTAACACCTGAATAAATAATCAACATCCAAAACACTTCACCCGACATTCTCAGATTCGACATCGGAAGGAAGTCAAAGAAGGAAAAGAGCCACTCGGGAAACCTCAGTCACCGAGCATCGATCTCCATCGGCATTGGCAAAAGGAAGTTTTTGTTTGTGTCAAAGTATTGCATAATGATATTGCCGATAGTTGATTCCCCTTCAACATCGGTAAAAGACGAGGGGAATAGATGTTAACAAATAAAGAAAAGATATTTTCGATAGCCGATACCCGATGTGCTTATCGGAATCAGGGAAAACCTAAAGATATCTCAAAAAACATTCTAACCGTGCTAAAGGATATTCTTGATCATCGATCCTTGATGCATTTTCGGCATCGAGACTTTTTTGAGGAAGCTAATCCGAAGAAAGAACCTTGTAGGTTTATCACCAATCGTCGATCCTGGATACTTTTTTGGCATCGACAAACTAAGGTTTGTTTTAGGAAGAATAACTTAATGAAAGTCCTGACTCTGATTAATACACGCGAATTAGGCCACTGGTCTTCAACACCACGTGTCTTTACCAAATTAGAGAACTGTACAGTCTAGTTTTACCCCGATTCATTCTTGGTTCCCTAGGTCCGAGTCACACCTCCAAGTCATGTTTTCCATGGAAGCAGTGTACAGTGAGATTGATCGGCGTCGAAGATTTTTGCAGAAGGACATCAACGAAAATGTTCATAACATATCCTCGATCCTCGATCCACCCACTGAGAGAGTGACACGATGGGACATTTGAGTGTTAGATACGATCATATTTTGGGGATTTAAGGAGCTAATTAATACCAAATCCTGCATTAGTTGGTACCTCATGTAGCAATCAAAACAGTCGTTTGAAATCACCGATAGACCACATCACCCCCGCACCTCCGTCATCAACCCACGATGAATTTAAGTTATGGCGATTCAACGACAGATTTGTTTAAATTTCACTCATCGCTCGAATTGAATGGTTGATGTGACACGGTAAGTTCTTCCCTGCTTTAAATTCTCTCGAGCAATTGTAAACGAAATCATGGTGGGTGGAAGTTCAGAAGTACTATAAGCTTAGAGACCTTGAGGAGTGACTAAACACAAATTTTTTTGTGAAGTTCTATGAGCATCATGGCACCATCCAGGTGATGGCCTCATGGTGGAGGGAGGACAAGAAATACACCAACCAGAGCACTGACTGGTACTCAATGACCAATTTTAGGGAGCCATACATCTATTTGATGGCTCTCATCTGTCGATTATATGGAGAGAAGGATTGCTCTAGATTTTCAGAGGTGTGGATGCCCTTGGATTACACAGTGGTGATCTTCGAAAGTGGCTTCAACTGGGGAGAGATAATTTCTATACAACTAATCATATGCATACAACAAGATTAGACGTCGAAGGAAGGAGAGACACCAGTTTTATACATGGCTTCATATTTGCTTGATATCATGTGTGCCAGAAACATATTCGACGACATGAATCTGAGTAGGCATGTCGCTGAGCTCTCGCTCCATGTATATTTCAGCGTGCTATGGGAGAACATGTATAAAAGGTCTTACTCCCTCATCTGCGATGAATTCATTGCACAAATTTATTTCATTATTTTTAAGAAGTAATTCCCGAGACTATCGGTTGTGGCCAAGAAAATAATTTCCAAAGTAGGTCACTGGTAATTAGACGAGCACAACACCTACATTAGAGTGTTTGGGGACACCGGAGAACCACATATCCTACCAACACATTTCCTATATTGGATTTTAGTGGGAGACTTATGCTATCAAACCATTTTGCAAGGATACAACGCCACCTTGGTCAAGGACAAGAAGCGAGCGTTCACTCCCTATGGTTTCCATGTAGGTTTCTACTTGGTTAAAGATACAGCTCAAGACAAACAAGAAAGGTTGAGCCACCTCGAGTTCAATTTTCACACAGGCCGATTCCACAAGAATGATCCAAAAGGCTTGTTCTTGCAACACGCTTCACAAGTGTCATCTTTCTAGTTGTACGCCCACGACAAATTTGAAGATGAAGTCTTCACGAAAAATGCCTAGGAATGGGACGAGGTGGTAGAAAGGATGGAAAACCACAAAATGACCAGGTTTAGGGCCATGAGACTAGATGAACAAGAGATGACCATAGATAAATCAAATCAAGATGCCCTCAAAGCCAGAGAAGAAATCAGATCGACAAAAGAAACAGAGGTTCCCCTAGTGGCCCCGGTGAAGGATAGAGGATTCCTTATGACACAAGATGCATGGGCAAGTGGATTTCTCATGATATAGAAGGAGAAACAAGTAATTGATCAGCTAGAAGATGATCCAAACCTCATAGGAATGATAAGGGCCCCTGCCGACAACCCAGATGACATCTGGGTAGGTCCAAGCAGCCCTGAGCTAATAGAAATTGATGAAATCGTCGGGTTAGATAACCCTAAAGTTACAACGCCATAGGTCTAATATCCAGGGGATGTTTCAGCTCAACCGAAGATAGTAATAACATCATAGAGAGAAAGTGCACCAGACCCCCTCCTCAAATTGATAAACATCTATGATGATGAAGAAATTCTGGAGGTATCCTTGGTGACTCCTGTACAGATCACAGAGGAAAAGGACCCCGAGAAGGCATATTTTCCAACTCTCGATGCTCAAATTTGGATCCCTTCACAGAATGGAAAAGTGGTCAAAAGTGTCTTAGACATTGAACTACTCGATGTACCGAAAACTCAAAAGGATAGTCCGACGGATGAGCCAGGGTCAGACGAACAAAAAGAAGAAGCTCCACAGAAGGAAATCGACGTCTCAACGACCGATTATCAAGTAAGTATTGATCCTACCCCCGATGCCTCAATTACAAAAGGTACTCAACCTCTTGATGAGCAACAAACATAATCCATACCTTCGAAACACATGGAGGAGGTTCAAGAACCCAGTCTTGAAAAAATATACACCATCGAGAGCCTGGGAAATATGCTCACCTGGGGAGATCAACAAATCCCCGAACACAGAGCATGCCAAGAAATATAGAATTATTGGTGCAGGGATGGAAATCACAGATGCCACGCTGGACAGAGTGAAAATGGATGAAAAGGAGTTGGCCATTACACTGAAGGAATTGGAACATCTACACCACTTGGCGAAATATTACTAGGACACCACACAAGTTGCAGTGTTCCTAAGAAGTGAATTCCATGAGGCCTACAACAAATTCACAGATGAAAGACACCTATTCGCTGCAAGGATAGTGAAGCTTCAAGAAGACACCCTCATGGCACTGGTGACGTGCAAATATATGGAGAGGTGGTACAAGAAATCACACCAAGCCGTGGAGAGGATCGACTATATCATCACGGTGCAACAGGGATGAGACATCAAAGAGCATGGCATCTAGGTGCTAAGGGAAAGAAACATCGACCGCATAAGGAAATTGACCAAATATTGGGTAAAAATGGCTCAAAAACCTCATCGGAAAATCCAAGAGAAATGTGTCGAGTGTGAGAAGATTTGGACCAAGATCAACCGGGAAATGACAGACATTGACCTCCCCTAATTTGGCACACCTAATGACTTTGTCGACTTGCACGACATAGTCAAATCACATGCCGAATAAGATTCATCATGGGTTTTGGAAATAACAAAGGTGGTAGACATGGTTCTAGGAAAGGTGCAACAGTTCATGGAGAACCCGAGCAAAGATCGAGCCATGTTGCAGCAGTTAAGTGCCAGAATAGTCAAGTATCGGGCACGGTTAGTGGAGATAAGAGAGATCCTTTCAGCCCCAATTGAACAACATATATTCCCGTATGATAACACACACGATGATCTCTTCTTCAAGTGGTTGGAGTACGAGAGGAGTCATCCACTCAAGTGAGATAATTTGATGACTCTTTGAAGACTGATAGAATAAAGCGCCACGTGGCGAGTTTTGTTTTACTTAGATATATTTTAATAGTTATTTTTAGTTAGTATTATGTTATAAATAGGAGGATCGACTTGTTAGCAAAAGGTCAATGGTTGTTGTAAAGACCCTCATTTTTGGATTTGTAAAGAACTATTTCAGAGCTTCCTTAAATGAGAAGTCTTGTTTAGGACTAGAGACAAGTTTGTGTTTTTATCAAAAGTGTGTATGATTGGATGTGAAGAAGAATTATTTCTGATTTCATATCATGAATTTATGCTATAATGAGTAAGAGCTTCTAAATCTGTTAATAAGTTATATGATTCAATTTTTTTGATAGTTCTTGTCCTTATTGATGAAAAATAAATTGTTGTGTTAATATGTTATTAATGATTAGAGTTAAGGAAACTATTTTTCTTTCCATCATTTATTGCATGTATGTTTTCTTCTGATAAATTGTTTCTCAGTCAATAATTGGAACACCCGCAGGTTAACGTATTAGTACTAGGCTCATGGTAGAGAATCATTGTCTGCAGGCTAGAGTGAAAGGTTTATCCCAAGCTCGGCCTTCTCCAGTAGTTAAGTTTTCCCACCTTGTTACCTAGTTGGTTTATACCGAATTTTTTCTTGTATTGGTCCCACTTATAAGAGAAAAATACAAAAAGAGAACCTCTGAACTAAAGGACAAGCTTTCACTAGAAAATGTAAAGCCCATCGATTATTTGGCAGGATCACAAGATCTAGAGAAACATTCCACCATTAAACGTTGCAGAGTCTAATTGGGCCTCGATGGAGGGTTTGGTTCCTATTGTTGCATCAAAGAAATTTAAGACCCCTCAACAGATTCCCAAGCCATAAGTTTGTGTTTGTAGAAATTTTTCATGGAAGAGAGAGAAACTGTATGGGTCGTCAGGCTCTATTTCCTTCAACAACTAGCAAGAGATTGGAAATGCATAGGTTGTGATGTGTGGCCTGTTGGGAAAAAATACAATGTGGAATTGAAGCATCATCAATAAAGGAACCTGATTTGGGATTGCATTTTCTTTATATTAGTTGGACAATGAATGCCTCGGTTGAGGGCTCCATTGAATAATGTTAAGAGGTGTGTTGGTCTTGGTTTCCTCACAAATGATATTCTCTATGTTTTTCTTTTCAATCGAATGAGCCCTCACTAGTTTATGGATTAGAGACATGAGTGTGAGTATAATGAGGGGTGATTAATGGATTTTTACCCTATGATCTTGGTTTTTAATCACATCAGAGCAAGACCAACTGAAAGAGATAACCATCTTCCCACAGTGACAAGTGTTGATGATTGTAGCTATGTGAGACACTCTCCATCTTACAAACATGTGAGATGTGGATCATTGTAGCCATGTGAGATATTATCCATCTTAAAAACCTGAGAGAAATCCCCTAAACAGGGTGTGTGGTTCCTATATGAGACAAAGCTGGAATGTAGAGATGACCTCCTCCATTCAGAGAGTTGAGAAGAAATCCATATGATTATCCTGTGGGAAAGGCGATCTGCTGAGTTAGACATGCCTATGGCTGAGCACAAGGTGAACGTGTCAAATCCTAAAGTGGTGGGTGCATATTCATGAGAACATAAATGAATATGATGTATTAGCCTCCTCGTAGTGGAAGAGTTGAAAAGAAACTCTAGATGACTCTCTTGTGTAATGCAGTGGGAAAGAAGATATGTTGAGTGGATGTACCTGTGGACGAGTACAGGTGAACGTGTGAATAAGTGGTTCCTCTGTGTAATGCAGTGGGCTAGAGATATGGACATCCCTATGGATGTGCACCTAGTGGATAAGCACTAGTGGGTGTATCATATCCCTTTCTATATTTTTCAAGAGTCAGACCTTCCTGTAACCCTAATTGCACTGTAAAGGGTACAGGTAAGCCCAACCTTAATGTGACTGATAATTAATGTAAAAGATAATTAATCTGGTTAATATTGATTATATTATGAGCTAGTGAGGTTGGCCCTGTTGTGCCAATATACACTTATGTTGACAGCTTCAGTCTAGTATAAGTAAAGGTAAATTCCCCATTGAGGAATCACATCTTTTGTGTGAGTTTGGAAATTTCCACAAGTACACCTTGTGCAAACCTCTCTTGGGAGCTAGTCTTCTAGGGTTTAAGCACCCTCTTGTGTGCTAGGTTTTCTTGGTGGTGAAGGTATTTCTCTTGAAGAATATATAAAATTATTTGGCTAGGTTTTCTTCCCTTGTTGAGAAGGGTTTCCCAGGATACTTCTTGTGTTCTTGTGAATGGTTCTTCTTCTTGTAATCTTTGTTGCTGCGACATTAATGGTTATGGTTAAATGATAAAAATGGAATGAAATTCATGATTAAGACTATATTATTAAAAAATAAACATGGTACCATAGCATAGGTCTTGAATAACCCATTTCACAAACAAATTTCAGCCATTCTCTCTCTCTATTGCAGAAACCATACGACTCTCCTAGGGTTCCCAGAAAATCCATACGGCCTACTCTTCTGGAGTTTTTCAACACTTGAAACTTGGAATTTTGGGATAAAAAGGGAATAGGAGTGTACGACCTCCTTCATCGCACCTACAACAAGCATCAAATCAAAATTCTGTGCATTTTGAAATTTTGTCCCTAGGGTTTCCCTAATTTCTGCAGAAATTTCAGTATTAGGGTTTCTGCAACTCATTGAAGGAGATCTTCATCTCACTAATGTTCTCCTATATTTAAAAGGATTATTGCTAGCAGCAATAAGTCCAAAAAAACCTAAAAGTGCTATCATAGCCTAGCCATCAGGTTTTCTGGCCTAGTTGACAAAGGGCTATGAAGAATCTAAAATTATGATGAACAAAAAACTATGATGGAAGATAATCTTGATGGATCAAGCAACTTCAAGTTCCTAGAAGACAAGACTTCAAAGGAAGAATTATTGTGGGTGATAAAAAAAGGTTTCACTATGACATACCTCCTCCATGAAGATGTCAGAGGACAGAGATCAACCATGTTCCATTGAAGAAATCATATCATCACCCTTAGGTATGGACTTGTATATATATTATTTGTATCATTGTCATGAGGGAAATTGCAGGACAAAGGAACCTTTTGATGAATTCTTGGATCCAGATGGATCTCAGTTCATTTAGAGGAACAAAACACTGGAAGTGAAGACTCCAGGTTTGATTATTGTAATTGTCATTCCTCTAACCTATATTACAAGTAGGTGTTGTAGCTATGACAACAATACTTAAATTGTTTTGATTCTAGAGATGTACTCATTATTCTCCTTTAGGAGATATTCTTGTTTTGGTTCCTCTTATTTTCTTGTTCCAGACAGGTTAAGAACAAAGTAAGATGCTTATCCTTTAGAGGGAGTCACTTGGCTCAAAGGGAGTCAAAATTATTTGAGAAAGAGGAAGAATAGAACCATCCCAGAGACAATCAATGCAATAATGCATGATCAAAATATTTCTATGATTCCATGGGAAGAATCATGCATGACAAAGTATATGTTCAGAACAAGAGGCTTCACCAGAATTTGAAAAACATAACTCCCAAAATATTCACCGGAGTGAAGCCCGAGATTGAACACTCCAGGATATTTGGGTGCCCAGTGTATTTGCATGTACCCAAAGAGAAAAATTCCAAGATAGACCCTTCAGGGAGAAAGGATACATCTAAGAGATAAATACTGAATCATCAAAGACATTCCAGATCTACATCCCTGGTCAGAGAAAGATTGAGACAAGCAGAGATGTTTTCCTTGAAGAAGGGATAGCCTTTCAAAGATCCAAAGAATCTCAGATGGAGATTGACAGTGAGACAATACCTTCTCCCCCTTTAGCATTTCAAAGGGATACAAACATTAGTTCATTTGATCAAGTTGCTCCAGTTGATATTTCCAAGAGATATTGCAGTAGGGCATAAAAGGCCTGCCTAGGCTCACTTTGCAGGAGGTAGAGAAACATACAAGCCCCTCAAGGCACATATTTGAGAAATCAAAAGATATTTTCAAGCTATCCTTCAGTCATGAGCCATTTCATTAATTTTGAGCCTCCTTGTCTTGGAGAAGCAACAAGAGAAAAAGTATGGAAAGATGCCATAACACAAGAATACTAGTATATCTTAAAAGAATGATGCTCAAGATATTGTTTAGAGAATAGAAGGGAAGTTTGTGGTAACTTCCATATAGATCTATAAGATCAAACATGCAGCTGATGGAAGTGTCGAGAAATACAAAGAAAGATCTATAGCCAAAGGATTCTCACAAACAAAGGGAGTTTTCTATGATGAGACACTTGATCCAGTTAGCCTAATACACTTCCATCCATACTACCATCCATGAGTTGGAAACTATATGATATGGATGGATTCTTTATGAGTTTGGGTTTCAGCAAGAGTACTACCAATTTAAACCTATATTATTACAGTGTTGGTGATGAGAGCCTAATTTTGATGACTTATTCAGAAATCTTTGTTGGATACAAGTTATCTTTGACTTATAATTTCAAGATGAAGGATATGAGTATGATGCACTACTTCTTGGACAATAAGTATGACATAGGACCGATGATATTTTCCTGAATCAAGGAAAATATACAGTGGGAATATTAAAGAAGTTCAATATGACAGAATGAAAAACCACCGTGATGGATTTGAAGAAAATGAATGATGATGGTTTAGAAGAGAATGATCAACATCTTATTGGATCATTGAAGTATTTGGTTAACACCAGATCAAATTCATGCTATGCAGTGAATGTACTTAGTCAATTCATGAGTCAGCCGAGATAGACTCCCTGGATAGCAGTAAAGCATGTATTGAGATATATATGACAGACAATTGGATATGTTCTGAGATATGCCTCCAATGTGAACTTGAGTTTGCAGGATATGTCGATAGAGATTGAGAAGAGAGTAAAATGGACTGGAAGAGCACATTTGGTTCTTGTCTTACTTTGAAGTTTGTCATGATTTCTTGATGCAGCAAGAAACAAAACTCTATGGCCTTGAGTACCACAGAGGCATAGTATATAGTAGTGAGTGTGCGAAGCAATGTGGCCTCACAATCTTTTGATAGATTTACTTGACCATGAGATGGATCCTATGATGATAACCAAGAGCCATGCATAAATATCCTTGAGAACCCAGTGTTTCATGATGGATTGAAACACAATGAGATTAAATATCCTTATATTAGAGATATGATGCAGATGAAAATCCTACACATGCAATACCTTCCTACGCATGAGCAGATTGCAGACATCTTCACCAAATTAACTTGGTGAAGAATGCCTCCCTAGTTGAGACGGAGTATTAATGACTCCATCCAAGAAAATATTCAAAGTACATCCCTGTGAGACTTGGCATGATAAATAAAGCCTCCCTAGATGAGAGGAGTGTTGATGATTGCAGCTATGTGAGACATTCTCCATCTTACAAACCTGTGAGATGTGGATCATTGCAGCCATGTGAGATATTCTCCAGCTTACAAACCTGAGATAAATCCCCTAAAGAGGGTGTGTGGTTTCTATTTGAGATAGAGCTGGAATGTAGAGATGACCTCCTCCATTCAGAGAGTTGAGAAGAACTCTAGATGATTATCCTGTGGGAAAGGCGACCTGCTGAGCTAGACGTGCTTGTGGCTAAGCATAAGGTGAATGTGTGAAATCCCAAAGTGTTGGGTGCATCATCATGAGAACATAAATGAATATGATGTATTATCCTCCTCTGAGAAGAAGAGTTGACAAGAAACTCATGTGACTCTCTTGTGTAATGCAGTGGGAAAGAATATCTGTTGAGTGGACGTGCCTGTGGATGAGCACATGTGAACATGTGAAGAAGTGGTTCCTCTGTGTAATGCAGTGAGCCAGAGATATGGAGATCCCTATGGATGTTCCCCTAGTGGATGAGCACTAGTGGGTGTATCATATCCCTTGCTATATTTTTAAAGAGTCATACATGTATGTAACCCTAATTTAAATGTAAAAGGTATAGTTCGGCCCCACCTTAATGTGACTAGTAATTAATGTAAAAGATAATTAATCTAGTTAATATTAATTATATTATGAGTTAGTGAGGTTGGCCTTGTTGTGCCAATAGACACTTCTATTGACAACATCAGTCTAGTATAAGTATAGGTAAATTCCCCATTGAGGAATCATATCTTTTGTGTGAGTTTGGAAATTTCGGCAAGTACACCTTTATGGGAAAAGTGCACACCTCTCTTGGGTGCTAGTCTTCTAGGGTTTAAGCACCCTCTTGGGTGCTAGGTTTTTTTGGTGGTGAAGGTATTTCTCTTGAAGAATATAGAAAAGGATTTGGCTAGGTTTTCTTCCCTTGTTGAGAATGGTGTCCCAGGATACTTCTTGTGTTCTTGTGCATGGTGCTTCTTCTTGTAATCTTGGTTGTTGCAACATTAATGGTTATGGTTAAATGATAAAAATGGAATGAACTTCATGCTTAACCCTAACTTATTGAAAAATCAACAACAAGCACACAAAACTCAAAGAAAATAACTACTTTATTTAGGAGAAGGTAGGGATAGAGAGGAGAAAGAGGGTGCACTTTGTTCTCCTGTTTTATGTCAATACCTACTCCAATTTACCGAAGAACTCATGATCTTCCACTGGAATCAACCTGCAAGATAGATACAAAAATAGGGCTGCGACGAAAGTAGTTATATGATCATAAACATGTGCATGTAATATGTCATATTCAAAGTAGATATATAGATGAATGTACAATGAAGAAAAATTTGGGGGAAAACAAGCTCTTTAGTTACCAACAAGTAGGAAAGGTAAGTTACAACCTTGTCGAGCCCGAGGCACCGTCTTGAAGCCAACAATCTGGGTTCCTCCAAGAATCTTCAAGCATCAACTCAACTGATAAATACTTCTCTTAATGACTCAAACAGGGATACAAAGACACCCTATAGTCATATAAAGGAGAAAGAAGGTATTGAAAAGGAGTTTCCAAATTAAATGGGATGTTTCTCAGAGAATATAGGGAAAGGAGGCTTGCTAGATGCTAATAGCATAACTTTGCACCAATGGACTTGTCCTCTCCTTAGCCCTCAATGAATGTTTTATATATTCCCAAAGAGGTTTGGGGAGTTGGATTCCATTGAGTAGGAGCAAGGGTTGTTGGGAAACGATCCCAGCTAAAAAACCCGCCTGAAAACATGGAAGTATTTTATTTTTCACCAAAAATCAGGGCATCTACAGGTTGCAGTGAGGAAAGGTGCAGATGTCTATGTGTTTCACTAGGGAAACCCATGGATATGCTCTTAAATCATGTTTTTTAGATGATTTTGGAGGTGACATTTAGGGAAAATTATAGCAAGCATTAGGAAAGGGTTATTCCATGGAACAAAAACATGAGTGTGGCAATTTGTGCTATAACAGATGACCCCTAATGTGTGAGTTTAGAAGGGAAAAATGATGGATGAAATACATTATGAACTCTGAGAGGCGAGGATGCATAGAAGTATCCACAGAGGTTCCTGAACAACTGATTCAAAAATCAATAACCATCAACAAACATCAAACAAGAGGTTTGTTTACCATGTTGAGCATACCCATGCTCATGAGTGATAAAGCATGGCCACCAAGGCACATACACTGCAAATCCATGGCACATATGAAAGTATGATTGATG
Source organism: Picea engelmannii (assembly GCA_009831015.1). NCBI lineage: Eukaryota > Viridiplantae > Streptophyta > Pinopsida > Pinales > Pinaceae > Picea > Picea engelmannii. The sequence continues at coordinate 254,516 of ML786666.1, forward strand.
TCCATTGCCATGAAAAATACAAAGTGGATCCATGTCATAGATATGAAGTAGCAAGCATGGCCATGAAGAATACATAATAGATCCATGCCAAAGTTGATCATAGCCACGAAGAGATACAAAGTGGAGCTATGTCTCAAAATCAAGAAGATAGGATATATGGAACCAAGAAATTGAACAATTTGATCCTCTACAAGTATCAATGTCTGTGAGGTGGCACCATATGAGTCAGGAAGGAGAACAAAAGAGGTGGTGCTTGTACTTCACCCGAAGTCTTCACAACGATCCGTCATGGTACAAGGCTACACTATGTGAATAGATTATTTGATGTCGAACATAGTGAGACATCATTTGATTACTGGTCATTGATGTATACCATTTAAAAATACAAGACAACCCACCGATAATGACGATGGTAGTCAATGTACCATGGTACTATTAACAAGTGTGAATAAATGAGTTGGCGTCGAACACTTGGTAGAAGCTATCAAGCAAGAGACATTGATGTATTCCTACTGCCAATAGCAAGGAAACCTACCACTGATGAATGCAATCCCCAAGGTACCAAGCAAATCTCTAGACCCTTCTCCCAGAGAAATATGTTTCGAAGTCGATGGGAGGGAATCCACTGGAAGGAAGGAATTAAGGCATCCTCCATCATCTAGCATGAGGGGTAGCGGAAGGCCAAATATTTGGAAGAGATCAGATGAAGAAACTGATACTTGTAATGATGAGACTTGAATTGGGAAGGCTGACTTGCAAGGTCAAAGGCTAGCTATAGAATGGCCAACATAGGTTGAAAACTTTCCATTGAAAATAAGAACGACACATTATGTGACGTGGGCAGAATGACTCATAAACTAGGATACATTTGTGACACATGAGTCCATATAGTTGGAAGAATAACCAACCATGGGAGAAAAAAATAAAAGTGAGAAAAAGTCTCCTAAACCCATACTAACCCAAAATCACGAGATACTGACTCAAGATTGTGCTTTGTTCAAGGGAGACAAGAATTCTACCAACATACGAGATAGATGTTTTCCCATTCTTTTTGTTTTTTTGTTTTTTTTGTTTTTTTTTTCATGTTATAGAATCTTGAAAAAGAATAAAAGAATCATTATTGTATAGTGGAGGAAACGAGTGCAAGAAAACTAGTTTCAGAGCGCAAGAAACATACCTATGCTCAATGCAAGGAAGCATGTGCAGGATAAGGACACTCGGGGAATATTCTCTCCAAGGATAAGTTACCAAGTAGGAAAGGCATCAAATGTAAGGTTGGGAACTAATAGGAATTCATAGGCAAGTGGTTCAACGAGAGAATGTTGAAGTCGAAATTAGGCCTAAAAGTGAAAGCAATCAATATGTAGGTGTAGTTACTCAACTTTGGGTCCTTTTTTGTATATAGTCCAATCGGTCTGGAAAAGGGTTGAACTTATACCAAAAGGACGCCTCTTCAAGACCTTTTTAATGAGTGTGACAGAGACAAGATCACTCAGCTATATTTTCAATTTTAAGGAGTCTAAAAAGATCTTAACTATGGACTCCCTCGTCCTTTTTCATAAATTTAGTCCACTGAGCCCGAAAAAGTATAAAATGTAGCTTAGGATAACTCTTCTAGCCTGTAGACTAGAGTAATCATTTTTTGTAAGTAGTCTTTTCCAGTCTGAAAAAGGGTTAAAATTACACTGGACATACGTTCCTTCAAATCCATTTAACGAATGTACAAGGAACAATGTCATTCAACAATCTTTTCAATTTTAAGTAGTTTGAAAAGAGATTAACTATGGACTCCATAATGCTTGTTCCTTCAGGTCCATTTAATGAGTGTACACGGAACAATGTCACTTGACCATCTTTTCAATTTTAAGGAGTATGAAAAGATCTTAGCTATGGACTCCATAATGTTGTTGGTGAGAAGCATATAAGATAGGGGTCCCATGGGAAAAGGTCAGAACGAGAAAGACTAAGAAGTATGAATTTCGAACGCAAACTCATGGTGGGACTAAATAGGAACCTTGAGCCTAAAGACAAACTTGCAACATGAGCTCTAGAAAACAAAAGTATTATATACTAGAGCGCCCATGGGAGGTAGGCTCTACCATCAATCGAACGATGCTTTGAAGCAGAGAGAAAGGTTTCATTGCTTGTTAATGGGGTTGACCCTAGGTTTAAATGGTAAAGGTAACTAATAATTCAAAGTTTGACTGGAAATGCAGCCTAACCTAAATGCTCATTAAGAACACATTACCTGCCCAAGGTCTTGTAAAAAGACTTTGCCAATTGATGATAAGTGTATGAGAGAAAAAATCCTAAAGACCTGCACCAACAATGATAATGTTACAATATTTGATCATTAGTTGAAAATTTTGAGAAAATCAGGAAACTTTAGAAAGTGGGTTTTAAATTTTTTAATAAAACTTGTTATAATTACCCAATTACCATTCTATTTTTACCATTTCACCAAAAAATTTACTAAATTTACCAAAACCCTTGGAGAGAAAAATCATGACAACATGGAGCTTGGAGAAACTCCACCACTTGTCACCCACAACAAGTAAGTATTTTTTCCTTGTCTTTCATTTCAATTCATCCTTTTGTCAATTTTTTCAAAAATTGATGCTTAAAATTTCTTTTAAAAATTCATGTATGTGCATTCACGAGTTGCCTTAAGGCAATTCATGGATGTTCACAATTGGTGGAAACAATAGTTGTGGATATCCGCGATTGTTCTAAAGGAAAGGTGTGGATGTGCATAAATTAGGAATTTGAAAATTAAAAACTAACTCAAAAACTCTTTGGAAAATGACAGGATATCCATCCTTTGGAGAGACCATGAGGCCAAGCAAGCTCTAAGTTCTTGCGGCATGTACAAATTATTTCCAGTTAGCGGCATGAGAGAATAAAGGATATTACTAAATCTCCTAATTGAATACGGGAACCCGAATGCAGAGGCATTCATGCTTGCCGGTTAGTCTTTGACCATCACAGTCGAATATATTTACTTCATTATTGGCTTATCGAGGAGAGGGGAAGTACCAAACTTCCAATCTCAGGGAGGAGGTCAGAACATCAATGATTTTATCCATGAGTATTGCATCACTAGAACTGAGAAGAGTGGCTTTCAAGTACTAATTAAAAAAATAACCAACTTGAGCCTCCAAGTCATTCTATTCACCTTGGTTCGGATTGAGGGATCCAACTCTTTACACTTGGCATCGCAGGTACAAATGCATTATGGGGTTGAATTTCTATGCCCTACTATGTATGATTGGAGCATGACTATGATGAACAATATGGAAGCACAATTAATAGAATGCAAGCTGAGGAAGTCCAAAAACTTATGCTTCATAAGTGTCCTATGTAAATTCTTCTTCGAGTGGGTGCCCATGATGAGCCTGCATACATAGATACCAGGACACTTTTGACCATGTCCAACATGGTCCATTGGATCGAGCTTATAGCTTGTTTAGGAGGTGGAAAAATTTCCAACCCCATTCGATGACGATTTATTTGGTTAGTGGGAGCAACAAAATCCCTTTACCAAGGACTACCCATATGCAGGTATTGACTTCACCAACGATCCAAATGTCATCATCCCTGTCGGAGATGAGCCTCGGGACATAGGTAACCTTTCATTTTTGTGTTATTTAATTTTTAATTTTTTATAAAAAGTAATTGTTAGCACTGATTCACCCTCAGATTGCAAGAGGGTAAACCTAGTACCCATCAAAATGTTTGTGGAGGTATGTTTATGAGTGGAGGTTAAATGGACAAAGCTCAATACAAGAATGTTTAAACACAAAAATTGGACAAGAGATGCATAAGGAAATGATGTCCTCATTAACTTCAGTCAATAGTTAAGGATAAAGATGAGCAGAATGAAGACTTGGTGAGAAAAGTGGACATGTCTTCCATGAGCATCAGGCCTTCAAGCAACTTGGTGAAGAAAAAATCAGGCACAAGAGAACTCTTGAACTCAAGTTTAAGATACTAAAATCTATCACAACAATATTGTAATCAAATGTCCATTACAATACAACTACAATAACTAGTCGACACAATAGTAAATAAGATGATGAAAGAAGTTGACTTCTATTACTAATAAATTCTCAGGTCTCATACATAACCAGAGAACAACTCTACTATCAAACTATTACAAATTGGGAGCTCTTCTCAACCATCGACAACCATAACAAAATCTTGAACTGATCTAGTTATACTCAGATCAATGAACAACCTCTAGGAGAGTTATCTGGCCATCCCATCCAAGGCTTTTCATCTATGCATCCTTCTATCAGACTGTGTGTGTTTTCTCCTATCAGACGCAAGCTCAGATCAGTATGAGCCTGCAAGAAGAAACCGTTCATCGTGGTACCTCGAGATGACAATTTTGTCTCCTCGGCTATAGCTTCCATGATTTCTATTTATGGACTGAGTTGAGGCTTCAAATACCATTCCTTGTTCATTAACTGAATCCTCCTAAATATTAGAGCGTGGTTGGACGACTAACGTGTGACCACGTGTTGTTGTTGGAAACAAAATTATATGTGCATGTGATTTTGGGGCCGTCGAAAATGATTTGGACCCACACCGCTTTCAGGCCCGAAATGCACTATATTTCGCTACGTAACCTCCCCACAATATCATGGTTTGTATTTCATCCTACCTTTGAATTTTAACGCCTGTGTAACTTGTGGCGCCGAAATGATTGGGGGCCATTGATCCGATCGTGATCTGTGATCTGGTTGCACCGACTGTTTTAGAGCCCCACAAAAGCTTTATCCTCCTACCAACTATGGGATCCTTCCAATTGTGTTTTGAGGTGGTGCTAAAATGAACTGCACGGGGGGGATCTACGCTATGGAAAACTGCACCCGCCTATTACCCTATGCTCATGGCTATCATTTGTGACCCTGAACAACTTCATTTGATAACGGTAACAAATTATATTTTTTTGAGATATGAAATATTGACAAGTACTTCTCTTGTATGTAGACAAAGCACCCGTGAGACTATCCAATGTCCCGCAACATAGTCAGTGAGGCAGAGAGGAGGAAGGAATGAGTGACAACACAACAAGTACTTTGCATAGTGTGGGCCAGAACTTTGAGGCCGTCATGCGCAATGTTCCTATTGCGACTATTGATGACCTCCCTGTCGGCATGAAACGACATGTCGTAGGAGTACCCAGGCCATGGGTCCAATTATTCCAACGTTTAGAAAATGTTGTAGTTTGTTATGATAGGGTGCACCAGCCTCGGGCCTAGACATACTATGTGCTCATAGCACAATTTTGTACTTGTATAACATTATATGACTTTCGGGGGCTAAGAGGCCCTATACTTTGTACTTTGTTGGATCTCATTTTGATATATATATTATTATTTTGCGTTATATACATTTTGTGTTTTTATTTTGAACAAGTATATATTTACATGTGTGTGTGTGTGTGCTTTACTTTATTGATGATACACACATGCCAATATAACACATAATTAACATAAGCATCCACTAACTCATTAGTTCTCCTAGAAACATGCTCGTAAGTTATGAACTCAAAAGAACATTCCATAAGACATACCCTAAGGAAAACACGTAATAGTAATGGATCTTGAACTCGATATACACCATTTAACTGTAAAACTACCAATTGTGAATCCATGAACACTTGGAGGTGATAAATACCATATGATAATGCATCTCACAAAATTTCAATAACAATGCTATATTCAACACCATTGTTGGTATTTTCCTTGAGATACGAACCTCCAATAGACACTAATTTCCTAGAAGGCGAATAAATAACCCAAGCAAGAGATGTTAGTTTTCGAGTATGGAAACTAGTTCCATCAACGAGTCCGAAGTAAATCAACGACTCCTTGGGAATATGCAACACAACAGAAGCACATCAATTACTAACATAAAAAAATACCAAAACATAAACAAAGCTACATACAATATAGATACTAAAATACAAGAGCGTTAATGCTCCAACCCTCAGGGCTAAGAATAGTATGTTTTCAAGTAGAACCCATTTCTTGGCTCCGACAACACATTTCCTTCAAAATCAGAGATCTCGTAGGATCCTTTCTCTAAACCTGTTTCATGACATAAGGTCCAAACCACATAGGGTTGAACTTTCCTTCCCCCAAGACGACCTCGTCCTGATCATAGACCAAAACAAGATCTCCTTTAGAGGACACCCTGGGACGGACAGACTTATGATACTGGGACTTGACTCATTTCTTATGTGCTTCATTCGCTAAAGCTGCATCTTGACATTCCTCATCGAGATGTTCAATATAAACTAAGCATTATTCAAGATGAGTCATGTCTGGAAGGAGCTCGACTGCTATCTTAAGAGAAGGAACTTCACATTCAATAGGAAAAATTGCTTCCACTCCATGAATGAGTTGGAACGATGAGAAACTAGTGGCATTTTTTATTGAGGTTTGGTAAGCCCACAAGGTTGGCTAAAGCATAAAGTTCCAGTTCATTCGAGTTGAATTAATCGTTCTTCTTAGTATCATTTTTAATGACTTGTTGACATCTTCAACTGACCGTTAGCCTAGGGATAGTAAGGAGAAGAGTGTTCCTGTATAAACCCCAGTTTCGATACTAACTATGACATCATGCAGTTATGGAGGTGACTTCCATGGTCAATGATAATTTATCTTGGAACCTCGAACCTAGCTATGACCTGATTGAATATGAACATTGTTGTTGTCTCCCCATCATTAGCAAAATTTGGCATAAACTCAACCCACTTAGTAAATTAGACGACGACTACTATGATGTAATGATGCCCCCTAGCCGAAGCTGGGTGACATGTCATAAAATCAACCCCCCACTTGGTGAAGGGGGAAAAATTGATGACAAGAAACATAGGAGCAGGATGTGCACGCATTTTCTTATTGAAAATTTGGCATGGATGACACCTTTTGATCGCTTCAATGCAATCTTTGAAGATCGTGGGCCAAAAGTATCCTCCGCACAAACTTTTTTGGGTTGTTAACAACACAAATAAGTGACTACCACATGCTCCACTATGGAAATCGTTCAAAACAACCTATGCTTCTTCAAGAGTTACGAAATGCCTAAGGATCGATTCCACCCATCGCCGATACAAAGTGTCAGTTATCATGAGGTATTTTTTCACCATATGGTGGATCTTTCGCCGCTTGTCTCTCGAGCAGTTTGGAGGGAACTTCAGAGTTTGGAGATATGTAAGGATATCCCCATACCACAAGATTGGATGAAGAGATGAGGAATATTTGCTCATCCAGAAATGAGTCTACCATTTCTCCTTCCTCGTTCTCCACTGGAAACTCTGACATCGAATCAACAAAGACTAAATACTTCTTAAACTTCATAGACACAAAGTCCAATTCAAAGTCTTGAAGCACCAAAATCCACTTGTTGTAATACCCGCCAATAATTCTTCTGGTCAAAACATATTGAAATGATTGACTGTGATGATGATGGTTGTCTTTCGTAATAGAATGTAATGTTAGAGTCAATGGACAGCATGAAAAGATACCAGGGCCAGTTTCTCCACATGTGAATATCTAAGTTCAGGACCCATGAGAGAACGACTCAAGTAATAGATGACATGCTCTTGGAGCTCATCATCCTCCTGAAATAGAACCATTCTAATCGAAGACTCAATTGCTGCTAAATATAACAAGTAGTTTCGATTGTAATTAGGGTGACTCAACAAAGGAGTCGAAACCAAGGATTTCTTCAAAGAATCAAAAGAACGTTGTGCATCTTCGTCCCAATAGAATGGGACCCCTTTCTTCAAAATCTGCATAAAGCCCTTTGTTATATTATCATAGTTTGAGACAAAACACCTGACAAAATTTTCCTTTTCTTGTAGGATCTGAAGTTGTCTAACTGTACATGAGGGAGGAAACTGAGTTATTTCCTTAACCTTCAAAGGGTCAACCATGATCCCTTTTTTCGAAACGATGAATCCTAATAGACGACCAGAGGTAAAAAAAAAATACACTTGTGTGGATTCAACCAGATCCTATAGAAACGACACCATTTAAAAACTAAGCAGAGGTGTAAGAGATGCTAGGCCCTCTTGTGCGACTGATCTGTGAGATCATCTAAGTATGCCTCCATTATTTTCTTCAAGTCATGAAAATAAAACATCATGGCACGTTGGAATGTCACACCAACATTTTTAAGACCAAATGACATTTTCCTATAAGTGAACATACCCCAAGGAAATATAAAGGTCGTCTTGTTTTGTTAATTTGGACGAGTTTCAATTTGGTTGTATCCAGAAAAACCATCCATAAACGAGAATATTTCTCTTCCCTCACACTCATCCAAGATCTGATCAATGAATGGTGTGGGTAAGTTGTCTTTATGACATGCCTTATTCAAGTCCCTAAAATCCATGCAAACATGGATTGTACCCTTCTTCTTATCAACAAGAACAAGATTGGAGACCCATTTAGTATGAGGAACTGGGTAGATAAAGCCTGCATTGAGCAATGTTTCAACTTTCGCTTTTATTTCCACCACCTTTCTTTGGTTCACAGGTCTCAACTTCTGTCGAACTAGTTTTACATTTTCATAGGTTTGAATCTCATGCTGAACTATTCGAGGATCAATGCTAGACATTTCCTCGTAAGACCATGTGAAAACATCTCAAAATTCCTTAAAGAGTGTTGTATATTGGGCGATCTTGTCTTGTGATCATTTCTCTCTGATAAAGACATTCTCGATAACTTCCAGATTTCTAGAAATGTTAATTGGGATCATTTTTGATATGTTAGGCATGTTTCCTTCGACATAGACACAATGTATAGCCAAGGGATTGACTACTCCATCAACACTTCCAACCACGACTGACTTGAACTCTCCATTTTCAACTCGACTGAGTTCCAGGAGGAAATACGATCTATGATGGAAATCCTCCCAAGGCCTTTTGTCTTTGGCCATCACCTCGATAATTGCTTCGTCTGCTGGTAATATGGTTTTTAAACAATCTTGAGAGTTCAAATATTTTTGATCCCAGATAGGCTCAAGAAAGAGAACAACCTCCTCTATGACCATTGGAATCTAATATGGGTCTGTTGTGTCTTGTTGAATGGATCGATAAGATATCTCAACTGCAGACAAAGGTTTGTCCATTCCAGCATGAACTCGACCTTCAACCATACTGGATGGCGAGGGAAGGGTCCACGGGTCCGGTGTATATGTCATTCTAAATGAAGTGACCCTATTAACTAGATTATATTGAACGTACAAAATCGATGCGGGTGTTGAAACAATTCTTAAAATATTTATTCCTAAGACCTAAACTTTCCTTTTTTGGGTTTCGGGCTTTCATAAAACACAAGTTTCGTTATCATTCCCAAACATACGGTACCGATTTCCCAAAGAACTCAATTATTTAAATAATAAAAGGCAAAAAACCTAAAAGTATTATAAGAATCCCGACGCATTTTCTATAAAATTATTTTAATCATGATAATCTTTAAACCTAACGGATTTAAGGTTAACTTTAAAGAGTTTATGGGATTCAGGGTTTGCTGAAAACATATTTTTCAATACAAATTGAATCGCGAAATCTCAATCCCCGATTTCCTGAAATAAAGAGAGTTAGTTAAAACGCTAATTAATTAATTCTCTAACGCAAAAAGTTAAGGGTTAAGTTAATCATTTCGAGATTTCAAGATTTGGGGTTCAGTGATAACACATCTCTTGTCAAAACGATCCCCGAAATCTCGAATCGCAAAATCCCAATCCATAATTTGTGTTAAACCGAACTAACTCTGTTTTGTCCTTAACCCTGATTAGTTAGTTAATTAAGATGAATTTAAATCTTTTTAAACACGTCGCGATTTCACAACTTCGGAAATCGGGATTCATCAATGACATACTTCTTGTCAAAAGGATCCCCAAAATCTGGAAACGCTTAATATCAATCAATTACTTTGCTAAAACGTTTAAGTCTTAATTAACACGTCACGATTTCGCGATCTTGGAGATCGGATTTCATTGATGACATACTTCTCGACAACACGATCCCCAAAACCCTGAAAAACAAAATCTTCAGTCTTAATCTATGATTAGCACAAATTAACCTTTTTCCAAAGCATGATTAATGATAATCATTTTTTAAGGTTTCATTCATGTTTCAGTTTTCGATTGAGTAAAATGTTCTGAGTTTTCTTTAAAATCAAAAGGTGCCAAAATACAACCATTTAAATAATGAATAAATGGTGATACGTGGTACTAATGCATATCTCAGTAAAATATCTGCCGCATTAAATGCCTTGAATTCTTGTCAGCTGCGTCAATCATGTCATTGTTAAATGAATTAAAAGAGCATTTGAATGTCTGTGTTTTCATTTTATCAAGTGCAAGAAGCACCCAATTGAGCTCATTCATTCCTTTTCTGTGACAAGTTTTCCATTTAACGTAAAGTCATGGCACCGAAAAAGGCACCGAAGAAGAGTGAAGATACACTGGAAGGAGATATCATTTCTGACACCACGCCACATGCTATAGACTCCATTAAACCTTGGACTCAAATATTTGAATTTCTGGAATGTGAATTCAAGAATGCTCATCTTGATTATGAGAATCACTATCGGACATAGCAGAATTAGAGCTTCATAATATCGTTGTGTTCCCTCAGCTCGTGGCATACAATGAAATGATTAGTTGGGCCAAAAAGGTCGATATCCCGACGAGGAGCATCTTAAGTGATCAAGGAGTCATCATCGGCTCATTCAGGCCATAACATATACAAGTAATTTATAAACTCTTGTCAAATCCTAAACATACTTTTAATGTCGAGTTTTTAGTAGAATTTTAGAGGAAAGAATGCACCAAGGTAGACCGGACTTATCCTGATATAATTAGGGACTGGTGGAAATGTCCATCAAAATTTAGAGCCGATACCCATGGGGTTTATTCTATAGCATCCTTGAATGAATACATGGTCTACGTAGCCATTATGCTATGTAGACTTTTCGGGAGAAAATACCCCTGCCATTTTCATGCAGATTGGGTGCCCTTTTTAGAAGAAGCTTTAGAAGGATATGCTTTTAAATAGAGTAAAATTTTGTCAGATAACCTAACACAAGAAATCTCAAACTACAAAGTTGCAAAATCAAAAGGACAACCAGTGGCCTTTTACATGTCATCATACATTATGGATGCGATCTTCTATGTGACTCCTTTTCCCTTAATGAATTGGAGTTGGAACATAACCTGTCTAGAACCCATTCATGAATATCATTCTTCCCTTTGGGAAGAAAATGCTAAGGACACATTTTATGAAATTTGTCATTTTTTTATAATTCCGATGCATAAAATATTTTTTGGATGCGAACCCCCTCGCATTTCTGATACAGTCACAGAAAATATTAAAGCAATAGCTGACTGGTTTATTGACGAGAATTTTTCCTACATTAGGGTTTATGGTTGTTCTATTCCCCCTCATGCACTCCCTAAATTCCTACCAGACAGATTGGTGTGTAGAGAGGTATCCCACCAGATAGTAAAAGGTGGCATTCGATTAGAGCTAAAGGCAGCTCAGAAGAAGTCATGGCCAACCTTCCCTGTACATATCGGGAAATTTTCATTACTGAATCTAGGCCATTCTAAAGTAGAGGCTGAATCACTAGAAGAAGTAAAATTGGTAGATATTGAACACAGAAAGAATGACCCCTATCAATTAGTAAGCAAACATTTGATGCATTGTAATTTAAAAGCCTATGAGCACGAAACATCTGTTTATGATGACGTATTCAAGGAGGTTAAATCCTATGAATAGGTATTGAATAGAGTACAGGCCCTGCCACCTAACTCACAGATTGGTTTCATGTCATTCCAGAGCCATAGGTGAAGTTGTTTACCCAAAAGTTTGCAGGGCGAAGCTACGACCCCACCTCTAGAGCAGGAAGGGCCTCCCCCAGGCTTTGAAACAAATATACAGGAAAAAACAAATACTAAAGGGAAGATGAAGGATACTGGAATACCCTCACAAGACACAAAAATTTTGCTAGACAAAAGAATCAGAGGCAGGGAACGGAAAGGAGCTAGAAACATCCCCAGAAATCCCTAAGGATGTTCCATAAAATACAGGAGGAACAAAATTAACAAAACTTGAAAGTCCCATTACTTCCTTGACACCATTTCAATCCAATTATGGAAACCCCCACGAGGGAGCTCTGTATTTTAGTGATCTAGAGCCAATTTCTAGGGATGAGATTCCTTCATCAGATTATTTTTTCAGTAAAAAGAGAAGGGCAATATTGAAACATGAAATCCATCCAAGAGGAGATGGGATGGTTAAAAAGCATAGGGTCATTATAGATGGAAAGAAACTTAAAGATGGAGAATTTGCTACAGAGATAGCAGGCACGATGGGAGCTTTAGCATCGACAAATTTATATTCTGTGGGCAATTTGACAACTATGTTGGAACAAAAAGACCAAACGATAGCTCAACTACAGGGTAAATTGAAAGAAACCAAAAGAAATATCAGTTGGGGAATAAAAAAGGGTCTAGAACAAGCTAGATTAAAATATATTCAAGAGATTCAGAAAATGAAAACAAGCTTAGAGGAGGCAAATCAGATAATACAGGTCACTCAGGCACATGTCCTAAAGAAAGAAGAAGCTAATAAACAATTACAAGATAAGATTAGCACTATTTCAAATCAAGTGGTAGAGCTTGAAATTTTCTAGGCTCGGGTATTGGGAACACATTTGAAGATAGAAGAAGAACAACAAAAAGTGTTTTTAAATATGGAAGTTGTCCATAATTACTTTCAGGAAACAAATAAATCTTTGGAGAATGTTCTCCAGAAAGAAAGATAAGTGAAAGCGGCCAGAACGACTTTCCAAAAAGCAATAGCCCTTTCAACAAAGGAAGAGGTCGGAAAGATTCAGAAACTATCCATTTCAGAAAAAGTTAAAGGAGATGTAATACTCAAAGTATGGGAAGCAGACCTGGCCAAAAATAAAAGAATAACCAAAGATGTCAATGATGATTGTCACGAAATTTTTGATCTTTTAGAAAAAAATTCATTGAATATTGGAAAAAATGATTGTCTTGGGTTATTAGGAGAGATTAACATTGTCAAGAACCAACTAAGGTTCAAGGAAGATTTGGAGGAAATGAAGGTAGAGATCCCAAAAATTAAGGTAATCAATATCTCCGAAATCGACAAATGGATAGTGATACCGAACTTAAAGTTACAAACTATTAAGTTCACAAGGAAGATAATAGAAGATCGTTTGCCCAAATTACATAAAAGATTCTTCATATTTGAAGCAAAAGAGATACCAGACATTCCCAGAGTTTTGGTGAAGTTTTTGGGAAAGTGTATTCACTATCTTGAGGCAGAAGAAGGAAGTTCGTCAACACAAACATAAAAATATTCTTTTGAATATTTTCATCATTAGAATAATAAATTAGTTAGAAAAGAAATGTAAATGGTTTGACATTATTCATCCATGTAACCGTAGTCTTAGGAAGTTGGTTAGTCACCAACGGGAAAATATTTGATGATCATGTATAAATTTATTTTCAGAAGATTGAGAAAAGGGATTTTTTTGGTTTTTTGAGAGAGCCGATTGTATTAAAATTTTTCCAATCCACTATGATATACGATACAGACGAGATTCTAAATCTTGCCAACTTGTAGCTATGTGTTCTTTAACCTTGTTTACCATATTTTTCTATGTTTCCCTTTCAATGTCTTTCTAATGAATGATCAATTTGAAGTTTATTTTATACATCTTTTATAGTTTAGATTGATTTGGTTATCAAATTATTTACAACTTTTCCTCTGAAATTGCTATCAGTAATTTTAAGACCTGTGGATCATTTGAACCATGATATTTAACACTTCATTAGAAATCTCATTTTCTTCTTTTTTCTTGTTACAATATGAGATTGTTTCTTGATTAAAGCCTCATATTTTTCAGTAATATTTCTTTGTTATTTTATGATTCTCAAATTGTTTCAAGTCCAGGAAACGACCTCAACTGTATTTATGTTATTATTTTGAATTTCAAAACTATTTTTCCTATTCTCATCTCTTAAAAAACCGAAGTAACAATTTATCGAATTATTTCACAACTAAATAAAATTTTACTCCCCATGATTATCCCAAATAAGAGACAACCCAACATAGAACCTGGTCTCCAAGATCAAACTAGTATTGCTTTAAATCTATTTAATATTATTCTGCAAACAACGACTAACCGAGCTGAATTAGAATGTTCATGTGCTGCTATTGAGAGAGATATCAGCATCCAAGAACAACGGGAAGCTAGATAGAGACGGTTAAGAAACTGATTATGCTTTACCCTTCTTTTTTATTCTTATCCTTTAATCACTTGTACCTTTACGGATGCCTTGATGGTATACTTTAAAGCCTTAAAGTATAAACTCAGGAACAACAATGGGGATATCAAAAGATCCCATTAGAAAAGGGTACATCCCACAACCGATGATCTCAATGTCTGCCTGAGAGTATTAAATCCAAAGGAATGTAGATCTTGGATTAGCTACCGTATCATAAAGGTTGGATGCCAGCTAATCAATAGTCATGATCCTTCCCTCATGGGGAAATAATATAATATGGAAAAATGTTGAGACGACAACTGTCATGGCATAGGTCCATCTTCTTCCTAACAAAATATTATAGTCGAGCGACTTGTAGAGTACTTCAACCTCTACACAAATATACTTTCCCCCTAGTGTGACCAGACATGAAGGAATTAGAATGTGGCCAAAATGAGCATCTGTCGAAATAAGTCAAGAGAGTAGAATAAGAGTTAAGTTCAAGAGAACCAATGGATTTTGAGCATGAAAAAAACTTTACGCACATGGAATATCCTTCATCAACAACCATTCTCTTAACTAAGAGATTGTTACAAACAACCCCTATTTGAAAAGTTACATGATATGTAAGGTGTGGTTGTACATTAGTAGCATCAAACCTCATAACGAACTAAATAATAGAGTATACATCTCCTATGGAAGATAAAAACACAATACATCGTGAAGGGAATTTTTTTAGAACCTCCAAAGTGGACATAGCACAAGGCGTTTGAGCCAAGTCCTCCACAACTGAATAATTGGGAGCGACTTGTGAATTAGGGTTATGGGTTTTTCCTTTTGTAAATTCACTTCGATATGTGTGGCATTGATTCTTTCTCAAGCCTCTCAATGTGGAGAGGGGCTTGATCCTTTGAAGTTTTCTTCCCTTTATCCTTCTACTCAGGGTTATCATAGTTCTTATTTCTCATTGACAAGTGTACATCTTTTAGCTTCGAATATTTAAGCTTGTTTACTACTCCTTTATATCTGTCAAACAAGGGATCACTCGAAATGCCATGTTGCTATTTATTTAATTTCTTGGGTTGACCTAGGTTCAGATCTCAACAGGTTTCCAACAAATCCCCTCAAAAACTATCGGCCCTCCTAGTAAACCAGAAGGCAACACTGTGCACAGAATGCACAATGCAGTCTCACCCAAGATAGATTTTATGGGTGACTGTAATGTTCAAGTGCTTGCAGTATAGGAATGAGTGGGGATCTGTGGTTGTGTTCTTTCTTATGCATTATCAGTATTAATTATTCAAGTACTTCAATGAATTGTTCATGTTTAAACCTATGCATGCATACTGATATTTCTAGTTTAACCATTCGTTCACAAGCTAGAAATCAACAGAAATTAAGCATTCATAAAAAATAGCACATAACACAAAGTTTACCATGGTTCACCCCCTCTTGGGGCTACATCCACAAAGATTTGGCTTCTCTGCTCTTTTACTTAATCTACTACAAAATATTGCGTTGCGCGCATTACATATTCAGTAATACAATCAATTTAACAGACTAGATCACACGAGGCTCCTCAGCCTATGACCTAACCCTCAAAGACTTATTATTTGACTCTTATACAAGACTTATTACAATAAAAAATCTGCAATATCACAACAATCAGTCCTCTCTTCCTCTCTTCGCATCAAGTACTCTCATCCTAGATATCCTAGGTCCTTATTTATACTACTCTATGGCTTATAGACATTACAATCTTTGTCAAAAACCCTAAACCTATCATGGTTAGTATTACCTACCTACGCGCCACATTGATTTTCCTTTTGAATGCTTCTTTTCCTTGTTTTTTTGCATGCTACTTTCTTGCCACCAGTTTCTTGCACTCGAAAATTTGGTCATTTGTTTCCGAAGTTAGGTCTTTCCCCAAAATAGATCCTTATCCAAAAATAGGCCTGCGCCCAACATAGAATTCCTTCTCAAAATAGGCTTCCACCTAAAAATCCCCCAACACTGACATGTGGCTTGTCCCGAGACACTTAAGTGGTGCATGCTCCTTGGACAGCCTCTGCCAAGCTACGAAACTTTCCTTCTAATTTGTCCCTTTTTTATCTCACTTGCACGACTTTTCCTGTAATCTCTTCTACTCTTTGTGATGTGATATGTTCCTTGAGAGAATCTATGCTCTTAGTATGATCTTGCACCATTCTTGTCTTCTCCTCCTCCAGTTCCACAATTATTTGTGCTACTTTCCCCTGGAGATGTTCTAACTGGGCTTGCCTGGCCTTCTTGTTATTCTACACAGTCTTCAATATTGTCTGCAGGGTCTTAATATCCTACGCACACTTCAACCACTATGTAATTCTCATGGCCTTTTGTCACTACTTCAGCTCCTGTATCGAAGTTCTTATTTCCTCCTCTTGGTGGTCTAGTTTATTGGACCTATCATCTTCCTCCAACATTTTCCATAGTTGTGTTGTCCTGTAAAACAGTTCTATGACCTTTTTAGCTTCTTTCTCCATCATTTCCACTTGAAAAGTTTCCTGCTGTTCCCTTTTAGCTGTAACTTTGGGAGGAGTGGATGGTGTCAATTTTTCTTTGAGTTCATCAGTCTCCTTCTTATAGTCCTCAAGCATCTATGTGATGATTTGAATCTGTTATTCCGCACTGCTCGCGGCTTCCTACGTGTTGTCTAGAATTTTTGTGAATACTTCCTTCAACTTCTTCTCCAATTTATCTATGTGCTACTTCTCCTCTTGTGTCTCCAGCTTGACCTACTCTACCACCAGTTCTAGTGCATCCTTTCCATCTCTGGTTACCTACAATTCTATCATCTTTTCTCTGGCTCATGACTGCACTTCCTGTGTGACACTAACTTGTATATTGTATAATGATTTTATTGGTATTTTAGCGAATACCAACTGTACATGTGCCAGGTCTTTTAGCTGTGTTTGGGATATGGCCTCGTCGATATACAACATATATTTTGTTATCCAGAAGTTAGGAATTTCTTGTGCTATGATTTGGATTATGTCTTCTTAGTTCTGTGTGGTCCTGTCCCCTTCTTCTGTCACCCGGGGGATCGTTTATGTTCCCCGTTATTTCATTTGGGCTTCGTGTATCTATTCCAAGACCTGCTTAATGTCATCCAACTCGTTCTCTATCCTCCCAATTTGGTTCTCTACCTCCTAAAAATCTTCTTTTGCGCATTCTTGTACCCTATCTATGATGAGATCAACATCATCCTTGGTGATTGTGTATTATGGGATTTTTTTGCAGGCCTTGGCCTTCTTGTGTGACCCACCTATATGGATGATTCGTCATTTGGGTGACCCTGTCTCTTATGGAGTAGTTTTCGATGGGTTTTTCTATGTCATTGTGTCCCCCCTTCCTTGTGCTTCCTGCGTTGTGGAAATATCCTTCTTCTCCATCTACCCATCCTTATTTGGGGAACTTCCCTTCTTCTGTTGCACTATCTTTTGACTAGGCTTCCACTGATGTGTTGGTTCCTTGGTGACGATGTTTCCTTTTGTAGATGTCTTGGACAACCTGCTTCCACTTATTTTTCCTTGGGCATGTCCTTGGTTATGAATGTGATCTTTCAGTCCTCTTTCCAGTATCTCATTTCCCATTCAACTTCCTCTGTGTTGATGCATAATCAAAGTTGTATCCATTCCTTATCTAGGTCCATGTGCACTTGGATCCACATGTTGTGTCATGTAGCCTTAAAATTGGCAATACCCTGGTACCCCATGACCACTTCTAGAGTTATCCTCAATGTGTTGGTTATGTTGTCTTGTATGTCATTGAGATACTAAGAAAAAGTGCTCGCATTAATACTTCTTTGCTTGGAATAAAAAGTGCTTCCCATCGACAGGTACCATGTTGCTCGACAACATCCTACTTTGTAGCAGAAATTCAAGTAGGTAGGATCTTTCCATCCAATTAAAACTATCAATATAACGATCCACGAGTAATGGAATTCAGTTCCCAAGTCCTGCGCATCCTTACAGTCATCTAGGAATAGATTTAGTAAGTAGGGGGCCCAACTGAGCATGGTATTGTTTGCACATTGCGTTATTTTCACGACAACCCTTGCAGGGACCTCCTCCTTGCGACATTTGCGAAGGAGTTTGCATGCCATTATCTTTGGCTCCATACAAGTGGCTGTGTCACTGATATGTTTTATAATGATGTCACATAAGCCCATTTATATCCCATAAGTCTTCTTCATCTCTTTTGTGAGGGAATTTTCCTTGGTTTTATCATCCAGGTATTGCGCATGCTTCTCATCATCTGATGGAAGTTCTGTGATGAAGGAAATCAGTTCAACATAGATGGAGATCGGTTCATCCAGCCACAAAAATCCTCCATGGAGGACTACCTGTTGTTGGACTAATTGATAAGTGCGAACACAAATAGATCTCCCTAGTTTCACCCCAAAACTAGAACAAAACAAGACAATACACTACTATTTCCTTAGATTTCAATTATCAAATGAGAAATGGATCTATAACATACCTTTTAAATATCGAAGATACGACTTCGCCAATTTAATATAAGCTCTGTCATGAGGTTTATTGAGAAATATCTACAAAAGAACACAAGCCAACGAAGACAAGAATAATAGATCCTACTTGATATGAATATATGTATGTGATCAAGGAATCATACAATATGGACAAATAAGATTTATTTAGGAAATAAAAGTGCATTTGTATTAAATAATAGAAAGAGAGATTGCAACCAAAGCCTTGATGTCGTAAGGTCCCTTCCAACTGTTCCTTACTTCCCACACACTTATGATCCACAGATTTTGTGACTACAGATCTGATAGCTACTCACAATCTATCTTGACAAAGAAAAGCTCAAAGCCACTCTAACCAAGCTAACAATCTCAAGCCAAATTTCCCATCTCTAAGCTACTAGCCGAGCTACAAAACAACTAAATTTCTCCATGAGATATCTTCTCCTTTTATAAGTTGAAGAGGATAAGGTGAGGAGGTTAGGATGATCCCACTAAATCTCAAAAGTGAGTAAGATCCAAACCAATCGGAGGCCACCTCACCATAGAAGCTTCTCCTTCTAGAAGCATCGAGAAGATGCTCATTTTTCCCACGTACAAAAATCGTTGCACCCTTAGAACTGAGCAGAGTGCGACGATGTCACAAGCCAAGTTTAGTGTAGCATGTGATGATATAGGATCCTCACACCCCTATAACTGGACAAGGTGCGAAAATCCTCCTTACTAGGGTTCTTATAAAGGAAAATATGATTTCATCTCTCAGGCAAAGTTCTTCTCCCTTCTTTCCTCAAGAATTCAGGCCACTAATCCCTATGAAGACAATAGATAATTTTACATCATTAAGGGTCATAAGGGTGAAGAAAATAATGTTCAACAGAGAGCCCCCCAAAGTATGAAGTTACAACAGAGTAATAGTTGAAATAATTTGTCGAGTGTGTGTAGGGAACAAGGAACAGTTAGTCGAAAACCTGCCAACAAACAAGGAAATACAATACAATAATATATCATCACTGAGGTAGGAATTCTCGTACTCAGAATAAAAATGACTCAAATCGTAAATTTTGACACACAAAGATCTGTGTCAAGTAGGACAGGTCATGGCCGCCAAACATACACTATGGATCCATGCCAACATGACTCAAATCTGAACATAGCCACCAAAAATACATTATGGACCTATCTGTTAAAGACTAAAATTTGAACATAGCCACGAGACATACACTGTGGATCTATGCAATAGTAAAATCTGAATATACTCCAATGCAACCTGAGTTTGTCAGAAAAGATTCAGGGTCTTCATCTCCACCACTCTATAGTACGAATCTAACCATGCGAATACATGTGTTGAAGTCGAACATGGTAGAAACCACTTGATTACCGATCATTAGTGAATACTGTTAACAAGTGTGAGGGAAATCACCATTAATGTCAATGACTCCCAATGTACTCTAGTACAATCCAACGAATGTGAATTAATGAGATGAAGTCGAACACACGGTGAAATCTCTCGATCATGGGTCAATAATGGAAACCCACTGTCAAAAGAGAGGAAACATACCATTGAGGCATGCAAGTTCCAAGGTACCAATTAGTTTCTAAGTCTAATTCCTAGATAATAAGTTGAAATTGACAGGAAAAGACCTGTCACAGGAGGGCCTTAATGTATCCCCCATCAATGACATGAAACAGGTAATAATATTTGGTGTAGATCATAGTAACAAGTGACACGGGACTGACTCAAGGATGGCCGACGCAATAGAAGGATTAAGGAATTTAGAAATGGACGACACAATAGAAGGATTTCCAGGTTGAAATTCTCTTTTAACATATTGACGACACGACAACTGTCTTGGAAAAACTGACTCAATAATAGGGATCATGGTCCAATTTGTAATCTTATAAAGGAGTATGATCAGGAGACAAGCGGATTTTCCAACCTAGACACAAAGCAAGTGGAAGGGTGTCATGTTCAAAAGCGATTCTTTAATAGAATACAAGTTTAGATACATTTCTTTCCCAATTTCCCCCCACCATTTCTAGCGAGTACCTCTTTATTTTTACACAAGTTTGAGGAGGATAACATATGCTTGGACTTTAAGCTCATCCTTCAGATGATTCCTTCAGAGTATTTTTAACGAACCCTAGGAAGGAGTGGTTTGGTCCCATATGGGTCTTTCGATGCTAGTTTTACGAGTCCAAAGAAAGAAAAATTAGAGGTTTTTCATGTTTAGAGAGTCTGAAAAACACTTAAAGAAAACTCCAAAATGTCCTTTTTTGTAAAGTATTCTAATGAGACAGAAAAAGAGATAATCTATTGCTCAACAAATGTTTTCTTCAAATAATTTAACGAGCGTGAAAAGAACAAGATCGCTCGACAATCTTTTCATGTTTAGAGAATCTGAAGAGAGCTTAAAGGGAACTCCAGGGGGTTCCTTTTTTGTATAACCTTTACGAGTCTGAAAAAGTGATAAAAGTTTATCCGGTTACATTCTTAGGTATTTACTAGCATGAGAAATAACAAATACTAAGCTCGCGATTGTTTTCATTTTTATGCAAGCTTAAAACAAAACAAAACTATGTTTGGGATAGATTTTATTTTTACACAAGCTTAAAAACTAAACAAAACTATGCTTGGACCTGCTTTCATTTTTACACAAGTTTGAACTACAGGAAACTATGCTTGAGGTAGGTGGTTTCATTTTTACACAAGCTTGAACCATAGAAAACTATGCTTGCGACTTCCCAATGCATCATCGAGGGATGGTTGGTACTCATCCCCCGGCTTAAGAAGCTAGTGGCTTAAATTCAACATGAATTCTAGAGGCTGTAAGCATTTCCCCCCAAGATTCGTATCATCCAATGACATAGGAGAATGAAAAGAAGCTTCAAATACTATACATAATGAGGTACTTGACTCAATCAAAGAGGGGGAAAAAATCTATTTCATTTTTTAACGAGCTTGAAAGCAGAAAACCATGTTCAACATTGGTTTCATTTTTTAATGAGCTTGAAATTAGAAAACCATTCTCAAAGCTGGTTTCATTTTTTAATGAGATTGAAATCAAAAAACAATGATCAAGACCTTTGTTTCATTTTTTAACGATATTTCCACAAAGAAGAAAAACTATGCTCAAATTTGGTTTCATTTTTTGATGAGCTTGAAATCAGAAAACCATGCTCAAATATCCTCTTCTTGATCATGTCTTCCAAGAGAACAATTCTTTGGAAGGACACCATGTCAAGTTACAAAAATTGGTCATGGATTCCAAGAGATATTCACTCGATGGAAGAAAAACACTCGGGAAGGAACACATGTCAAGGGCCTCGATAGGGGTAAGGAGGTCAGGCCCCAATAGCCCTAACAAAGAGATCACCATGTCAACTACTAGATCCAAGTCACAAGAGATTAAGATTACAGTGAGAGGCTCATCTCCATCGATAGCCGAAGGCATGGGAGACAACACCATATAATTGACATGTGGTGGGGGTGATATCATCTGCATATAAGAACCATTTAGGGAAGTCATTGAGTTGATGGTCAAGTCATGACCAACAAGCGAAAGTTGATCAATAGTCACCACTGGTCCATCATGTGGGAAAGATATCACATGAAAAAGAGTGGACACAATAGCTTTCATAGAATAGATGTAATCTTGCCCAAGGAGAAAATCGAAATGCAAGGGGTCATGGACTACCATGATGTCAATAAAGACAGGTTTCCCTCCCAAAGTGACAGGAAACTGAGGAAAGATCCCTAAAGTGTGACTAGTTCTTTTGTTAAAAGCGAATAGATTCTGCATAACTAGCACAAGCTGAGGATAACCCAAATCTTGCCAAGCAATAGAGGACAAAATACTAACAAATGTGCCTTCATCTATCAATGTCTGAGGAACATCCCGACCACAAACCTGTACTATAATCTTGAAATGAATGTGAGAGAGGAGACGAGGTCTAGTTAGTGCACCCTAATTAAAAAGGATAGCCTCATTACTTGGAGGGGATTCCATGGGAGGAGGAGGAATTCCCCCTAGCATGGTAGTGTCTATATCAACAAGAAAAAATGTGAAGTATCAAGTTTACTCTCTAGTGGGAGAGTACGATCGATCGATGACGAGATCAGATCGACCACTTGGGTTTCATTTTCCAAGGGGAGAATGGGGTCAATGGGTGGAAACAGATCGACCGTTTGGGTTACACTCTCTAATGAGAGAATTGGATCGACTGAGGATGGGATTGAATTGACAACTTTGTCAATTGGTTCAACTAAGGATGTGACCAAATTGACTACATGATCAACCAGACTGATCGACGAGGGGACCAGATTGATCATTCCATCAACTACAAGTGGGTCGAGAGCAAGCTTGTGATAAGCAACTGGAAGTTGAGGGTTTGAAATAGTCATGTAATCCAATATTTTTGAGGCTTCGTCCATACGAGGGAAAAGGTGAGTTTGATTAATCCCTCCGTATAACATACACGGGAACTTGACTCTACTCATATTTTTCCCAACAATATCTTGAATAGTTGACGGGAGGTCGTGAGCATTTTGTTCAGAGGCTGACGAAATGGGATGGCAAGGGAACGTAGACCATGCTTCTATAACCTTGGATAGACTAGGGCAATCCTTAAGAAGATGACTACCCTTACAAATCCTGCAAGGGTACTTGGGCTTATGCGTTGTTTGGGTGATCTTGGCATCATCAACACTCCCATCACGATTAATAGTAACTAGTTGCTTTCCAACATGTCCAACAGTGGTTGGAGGTTTAGACCCTTTCTTATTTTTCTTCCTCTTATTCTTCCTTTTCTTCTTCTTCTTATCCACCGAGTTACTGGCTTCAGAGCTTTCACTTGACGAAGAAGATGAAATGGAAGAAGACCTTTCAAGTGCAGAAGGTGAAGAAGATCTTACTAGCGAAGAAGGCGAAGGATCAACATGAGGTTGATGTTCTTGGGGGGAAGTGCTTACAACTGAAGCACTTGTTGCATTCAGGATTACCGGAGTGGAAAACAACCATACCGACAATCCAATTGTGAGACCTGGAAGGCTCAAAGTAGCGATGTAAGGAGGACCAACATTTATGTAAGAAGGAAAAGCAAAAGGTCCCCCAGGAAAAGGGGTTCCTTCATTGGTCGTTCCGGAAAATGACACCATGAAATAAATATCCAAACTAGAATATGCTAGGGAAAACAAACAACACATGCTAAAAATATAGGAAGCACGCAAGAAAACAAAACCTTGTTATATTGAACGCACTAGTTAGTGATGAAATCCAACGTTGCGGGAACAATGTAAGAAGGGGATGAGATAGAGTGGGTGGAAAAGTTACGTTGACAACCTACTTAACAGACTTACACCTTGGTGCAAGATCCCACACGTAATCATGGGTATACCCTCCAAGGAGCCCAAGTGAGTTTGGCCAACGTCGATTCTAGGTACCATGAAGACTTGCCCCTCCAATGTTACCTCATGTAAAGACCCTAAAGAGATAGGCCACTAAGGTTACCAATTACTACAATTATGCCCGAGGAAACAATCGACAGTCGAATCCACATGCAAAGGCAGGGTATCTAAGTCTGAAATCAACTTGAGAAGGTCCCCACAGGATTTTCTTCTCAAGTGATCCCTATTAATATGAATAATATCTACACCAAGACCAACAAAGAAGGGGGAGTAACTCTGCCAGTCCTAATGTGACCTCGTGATTGACACTTGTGTGAGAAGGTCTTCCCAGGACAAAATGTAATCAGTGGATTTCACCGCTCCCTAGCACAATATTCTATGTTTGTTTGACAGCTTTGGAAATTTATCCTTCCAACCTATTCCAAATCCCTCCACCTTAAGCTAATGTAGGTTTGCTACCATGAAATATAAAAATGTCTAATCAATTTTTATAAGCGCTTTATTTTAAGTTTGTTGTTACTCAAGAGGAAATTGGTGTGGACTGAATGATGTTTTGATTGACTCTAAACAATGCAAATATTTCAGTACAATGAAATATATATTATGAGAAGGAGAAATGTTTATCATTCCCAGATGCACAATGTCCCAAAATTTTATTAAACTTGTCAATATCAAGAACATCAAGAAATGAGCCAAAGAGACTGTACATCAATATTAAAAATTCCAAAAACCTTGCAATTTTGCTACTTCAAATGCAAAGATACCCCCAATCTAATGCAAAGTGAGAAATTAAATTTTTTTGTTTCAAATATAGCTAAAATCAGATTCAAATTTGGCAAGTAGATTGTAATCAGACCCAACAAATCACCCCAAAACCATATCTAAGATCTGGGAGAGAAAAACCATCAAAAATCAATTTTTTTCACAATCGTCGTAAGCTGTAGACTACACAGTGCAACGATCCTTGATCATTGCATGCTAGAGAAAAAATACAGTGCGACGATGTCACACTATGTATGATAGGTAGAGTACATCGATCCTAGATGGTCACAGTGTCCTCAAAGAAGGGTGTGAAGATCAAAGGAAAAATGGAAAAATTAAAAGTAAAAAGGTTTTTCCAGTGAATTTAAACAGGCAAAGAGTCAATCTAGATCTCCTAGTGACTCAGAAAATAGAACCCAAGCAATCAAAGCAAGAAAGAAAGACAAACTATGAAAACAACCCATTCCCCAATATGGTCTCCAATTTTATTGTTGTACTAATCGGTAAATGAAAACATAGACATATCTCCCTAGTTTCATCCTGAAACTAGAACAAAACAAGACAATACACTACTCTTTCCTTAGATTTCAATTATCAAATGAGAAATGGATGTAGAACATACCTTTTAAATATCGAAGATTTGAATTCTCCAATGCAATCTAAGCTTCGTCATGAGGCTTATGGAGAAATATCTGCAAAATAACACAAGCCAACGAAGACAAGAATAACATAGCCTACTTGATATGAAACTGTGCATGTGATCAATGAATCATACAATATGGACAAATAAGATTCATATAGGAAAGAAAAGTGCATCTGTATTAAATAATAGAAAGAGATATTACAACCAAATCCTTGATGTTGTAAGGTCCCTTCCAATTGTTCCTTTCTTCCCACACACTTCTGATCCATGGATTTTTTGACTTTAGATCTGATAGCTACTCACAATCTATCTTGATCCATTTCCATTAGTTTACTTAATCTCTCATGTACTGCACCTCTTTCTTTCATGTTGGAAATTGTTGCTACGGGTAGAATAGGTACCAGAAATTCTAATGGTATGACTACTTCCTACCCATACACCAATCTGGATGATGTCTGTCCTATCAATTTCTTACATGTGGTATTGTATGCCCATAGTATTTCTGGTATTTTCAAGTCCCAATCATCCTTTTTAACATTGCAGATCTTAGTCAAAGCATTTTCCAAAATCTTATTGAAATCTTTTATTGTTCCATTTTCCTAATGATGGTATGGTGTAATCTTTTGGTGATAGACCTCAAACTCTTCAGTCATAGCCTTGATGGTATTGTTGATAAAATGAGTGCCTTGGTCACTCATCAGAATATTGGGACATCCAAATATGGTGATCACTTTCTCAAATAAGAAGTGCGTTGTTGTCTCTATGCTACAGACTTTGACTGGTGTTGCTTCTTTCCATCTTGTCAAGTATTTAGTCGCAATAATAATATATCTAGCTCCTGAACTTTTTGTTGGTCGATTAATAGGTCCAACAAATTATATTTCCCATTTTTCAAATACCTCCAGGGTCACTTGTGGTCTTAAAGGCATCTCATCCCTTCTATTGGGTTTGTCAGCCCTCTGACAGACATCACATTTCTGTCAATATTCATCGACATCTTTATGGACTATTGGCCACCATAATCTTGCATGCAATACCTTATGCACAATATAGTTTCCTGCATAGTGTCCTCCAACTATACCTTCATTAGCTTATACTAAAATTCTGGGTCATTCATGTTCCAATACAAACCTTCTCAAAATGTTATATGCGCCCATATTGTATAAGTGTCCTGCAATAAGTTGATAGTATGCATCTCTGACTACCATATTTTTCTTCTGCATAGTGCTAAACTCTTGTGGTGCAACCCTTGTGCTTAAGTATTCAATAATATCAGTGAAGTATTCATCAACTACCTATACTAAAAATCACTGTGCACCAGGGAAGTTTTCTTCCAAGTTAGTAGGTTCTTCTCCATTATTTACCCTTGAAAGGTGATCAGGTCCTGCATTCAACTTCCCTTGTTTGACTATCACTTCAAAATCAAATTCTTGAAAAATTAATAACCATCTACAGATCCTCCCCCCCCACACTAGATTTTTTATTAGATACTTGAGGGCAAAATGGTCTATGAGCATTTTAAAGTGTTTACCAAGTAAATAGTGCCTAAACCTCTGAAGTGCATATACCATGGCTAGGCCTTCTCTTTATGTGGTGTTGTAATTATTCTTTGATTTTGACCACTTTTTTCTTTCAAAGGCTATATAATGGTCTAAGTGCCATGTTCCTAGCTACGCCATAATTGCTCCAAGTTCTATGGTTGATGCATCTATATGCAAATGAAATGTATTTTCCTAATCTGGGAATACTAATATAGGTTATGTTACCATCTTTTGGTTCAGAGTGTCCAATCCTTGCTGACACTCCTCATTCCACTGAAATATGGTGTCCTTCTTTAATAGTTTTTCCATTGGTGTAGTAATTTGTGCATACTCCTTTAGAAATTTCCTCTAATAGCCTGTATCATGCAGGGATGATTTTAGGGGCTAAATTTCGCTCATGGGCTAATTTTCCATGGTTTTTCCAAAAACGAGATTCACTATTTTAAAAATGATTTGCCCAAATTCTATAGGATAAAATTATTTTACCTTAAAAATAGCCAAAATTTTATAAAAACTATATAAAATACTTAGAAATTTGAATATTTTTAAAAAATATCGTGAAACATATATAGTTGACATATGACGGATTAGTAATATTCGACAAGGTTTCTACATTTTAAAATAAATTTCCATCCTTAAAATCATCCCTGCCTCTATGTCCTAGTGTTTCTCTTAACTGGTGCACTAACTTTGGTGGTGGTAAATTTACAATGACTGCAATCTTAGCAAGGTCCACAAGTAAACCTTGTTTAAACACTATATGTCCCAATAATATTCCAAAAGGTGTATCGAAAATGAATATCTTGATGTTTAATTAGATTTGAAATTTCCTGCATCTTTCCAAAATGATTCTTAGCACTTCTACATGGTCCTGTAACAGACTATATACAATACAGTGACCAGTCATCTAGATATACTTCTAGAAAATGATGTATGAATTCCTTAAAAGCAGCTATGACTACTCTTGAAAAATGGTTGGTGCATTCTTCATCCCAAATGGCATGACTGTATATTGGTAGGATCCCCATTATGTAGAAAAAGTAGTCTTATACTTGTCCTCTGGAGCTATTTTGATCTAGTGGTAGCCTGAGAATCCATATGTAAATGAATATGCTTCCTGGCCTCCCACATTCTCTAAGACCTCATCTGTAAAATGGGTAGGGAAAGGGTCATGTAAGAAATCATCATTGAGTTTCCTCAGATATACACAAATCCTTATCCCCCTTGCTTCTTTTCTTGGACTACCATTCGACTGATCCATTCAGATTCCTCTACTGGTTCTATAATACCAGCTTCCAACATTCAATCAATTTCTGCTTTTACTTTCTTCTTATACACTGGATTTAGTTTGTAAGGTCTTTTCCTGACAGGTCTAGCCTTAGGTTTGAGGGGTATATTCATCTCATGTAGCTCCCCTGCTATGTCTTTCATCTCTGTAAAGGTCGTTGGGAACATGTCATTGTATTCATGTAGTAACTATGCTATTCTTTCTACTGTTTTCTCATTCTAGTAATCTCCAATACTTTCCATTTTAGGGTTGTCATTCATCCCAATGTTGACTTTCTATTGGTAGCCAATACACATTTTTCACTAACTAATAAGCTGCATACACCAATGTTTTGCAAACATAAATTTCTTGTCGCAATTCTCAAATAAACGACACTTTTATTTTTGTGACATTTCCACATTTACCTTTGTTTTTGTTTTCACGACTGTAAGCATGAAAACTTGGTCTTTCGTAGTCGCATTAAAATCAGTATTGAATTGTCGTTATCATTCTTGTCGATATATATTTCAATTATCACTTATCAGTTTGCAAAACCCTTTTGATCTGCACTCATTTGACATTCTTTGATTGATCATGTAGTTTCGTTTCATGAGTGATTAAGTTTGTGATTCATTGGCAATTGGATTTATAGGTTCTTTGATTTGATCTACTTGACCATTGGTTTCATAAAGATATATAAGTGTTATGGTTCAACCCTTGATATATTTCATTTGATATGACACCTAGTTCAAAACGCATTGGCACATTGTTTAAACTCTTGATATGAATTGTTACAACGCATTGGCGCATTGGTCCAACAAAACATTGGTATTGGTTTCGATTTGTATGTTGGGTGTTTAAAACTATGGCTTAACTTTGGTTTCACGCGTTGGTTTATACACTTACCATTGATTTCAGTAGTCATGCAAGTGACATAATTGTTGAACTATACTATAGTGGATTGAACAACTATAACCGCCGACGGTTGTACCATTAGCAATGACTATTCTGCATGGCAGAAATAGCTCCACCACCTTCGCACGATGTCATTAATGCCTATCCCTTAACCCTATTTCACCTTTGTTAGCTCATGTAACCCTTCGTGCACTCTGCTCCTGTGTATGCTATGATTCAAACCCTGGCTCGTTCACCGTGTGCTCGACTCCATGGCACCAGTGGTGCGAATCGAGCCAAATGGTAGCCAAGCCTTGCTACTATTCGACAATGCCCGGAAATACTTAGAGGATAGCAGTTGGCTCACCTTTGTGCAGAGGTTTGAGGGTTTTAATTTATTTGTTGCACAACAGTTCGACCTGACTTTTGATGGCTGTAGAGCCAAGGTGGGTGACGTTTAGTTGGAAATCAGTGAAGAGTTCATTAGCTCTACCACTGGGTTAGCGGCCATGGGCCAACGTTGGTTTAAAAATTCAAAAGCGGAAGAGGTGCCATGGCCACTACTATTTGTCTCATGAAAGGTCAGATCTTGTGACAAAGGTATGCCCATTTCCATGCTTAAACCACGATGGCATGATCTTTTGATGGTGGTTAAACAATTCGTGACCTGTGAGGGTCGATATGGACTCGTTTTTTTCTACCACCTGCGTTCATTAATGAATTTTATAGGGTATCCATTGAATATGCCTTTCTACTTCCAGTGTAGCCTTTATAAAATGTCAAAAAGGTTTAAAAGGGAGAAGGTCGATAGTATCTTGTTCCACCATGGACGAATCAGGCTCATCGTTGTTCATCACTTAAGTCTCCACGATGATAGCTGGCGAGATTTTATCGTTCGAAATGGTTTTGATGATACATACCTTGTCCAGATTGACAAGCCTGTGGTTAATGAAGCTAAGGTCGGGCCACCCGTGCCCTTCCATGTCGTACTGCCTTCTCCTAAACCCTCGGTCGACCCTGATGTTGACTTACCCGACGCTATAAATGAGAAGGTTGAGGCTATAAAAAAGCATGTGAGCAAAAAGGTTAGAGGTAACCCTACTGTTGGTGGCAAAGGTAAAAAGAACGCTCGGCTTATCTCGAGAATGGCTAGGAATAAGCCTAAACCTAGTGTTGACAAGAAGCCCATAGTCCTAAGTGAGGATTCAGAATCTGACATAGAACGCTTCCTAGCTAGTGAGTACCCTTATTCACAGTGTCTGTGCTCCAAACCACCTTATGACTTCATTTGGAATCTTCCCCCTTGCCTAAGGAACAATCCCAGTTACCCAAGTATCAAACTACCTAACGAAACCCTCAACAATGTAACCAAACCCTCACTTGCATCTTCGAAGCCGGGACAGTCGTCATGCGACCAATGTGATGTGTGGTTGGAACGATACTATATAGACATTGTTGTGTTTCAATCAAAAATTAAATCGTTGGAAAATCAAATTACAGTATTGACAAGCCAAAGGGACAAGCTTCGAGCTGTTGATAGGAAGAAGAGAACCACTGGTTCCATCATATTTAAAAATGCTGAATCGACTACAGTCATTGTCAATTCTAAAATGTCATGATCAAGCTGTCTGCTCGTCATTCAGGTATGAATTTTGATATCATTTTCATTTTGTGAATAACCAGGATTAATATAATGATTTGAATTTGGTTTTCAAATAGCTTTGCCTATCATTCGAAATGGCTCTGTCGTAATGTTGTTCATCCTGTACATTGTTTTCACTAAAATTAAATTAAGTTTTGATTTGGATACACAATTTTCTCATTCCAAATTTAGCAATTCACAGGTTTCCATTGGATTTTATTCGATTGTTTGTTGATATGAGTTAACGAAATCGATGGTTTTCTTTCGATTCAATTTGTTTGTATCTAATTTGAACATGAAGTTTTTCATTCTAAATTTAGAGCACAATCATGTTTGATTTGGTATAATTTCTTTATGGTTAGATTATATTGGCTCTAATTTAGTTTGTATGCCGTGATTTTGGAACCACTTCGTGAGTTTGAATTGATATAATCTTTTAAATCAGGAATACAACTATGATTCACTCTGATTTGGAAAGAACGACTATGTTTTTTTATGAAAACGATATTCTCATTTAAGCCTGTGCAAATGATATCCACGCTCGAATCATGGAGCATTTTTGATTCATAATAACTATGTTAAACCCCAACTGTTCGATTCGCTCTTATTTTGATTGAATTGTCCCATATCTTGAGTTGGAAAGATTTTTTTATGAGTTGGATTCGTATCATAGATGCTGCTCTGTTTGATTTTAATTTGCAAAACAAATTGGTCAACTTATGTTATTTCTGTCAAATTCGTATGAGGAAATTCGGGTAATAGTCGTTTCAAAATGAATTCAAGAAATGATTTCGTGAATGATTTTGTCTACACCAATTTGCAATAAAAAATGAGCGGACAACTCTTACGAACCCTGTTATCAATTGTTTGATCCTGTTATGATTTCATTTGAGTTGATTTATGCGCCAGTTTTGATTTAATTCACTCGTGGCATGGATCGTTTGTTATGTCAATACAGTTATGTCGATTTGAAAATGATCTTGTTTGGATTCGATCGTGTTTCCTGTTTATGAGGCAGCGTAACAATTGCCTATGATTTGTTTTAATTGTATCGATTACAATTTGATATGAAACGATTTCATTGATGTTCGATATGATTTTGTTCACCCGACTTTGTGGCAACAAACGAAACAGAGTATATGCATCTCTGTAGTCATTTGATTTTATTTTTGTTTGATCTTGAATTAGTATAAGAATATCAATTTGAATGATTTGTTTCTCTTTCAAATAGATATTAGATACTTGTTATTAGTTGAATTTAATTCTTTAAAAGATTTGAATTGATTTTAATGTTGATTCTGTCTCTGATTTAGACCAGCTACTTAATCGCAAGATTATGTAGCTAGACTATAGAATTCGATTTTTTTTATCATTTTATTAATAAAATACCCTTCTAACTTGTCCATTTTTGACCCTTTTCAGGTACATCCGAATTTCATTGGGTATGCTGGACAGTCTAGGAGATATTTGTGTGTTTTAGTTTTAGTTTAGGTTCCTAGTTTAGTCAGACTTGGGATATCTTCCCAGATTTTATGTAAATAGTTTTGATAACTTCCACAGGGATGTTTTACCCTGTGGAAGGTATTTAAATACTTATTATTTTTTGTAATAAGGAGAATCCTCGCTTGTGGGAGAACCAGGCTATGGATTTCTAATACAAACTAAGACAGGAGTTGATGTTTTACTACAACTTTCGCTTTTCAATATATCAATCTTTTGTTTCAAGTTTATGCATGTCATTTGCAGTTGATTATAGACTACTTTAGCTATCATAGTCTATTGCAGAATGATATGATTTAATTAATGTGCTATCCATATCTGATTTCTTTCAATACTTAAAAATACAACAATTACTTTATTCAGTTAATGAATGACAAATTTCTCTTCTTCATCAATTGAATTATTTTGTATAAGTCTTTGCATACAGATTTATCTAACGGTGAAGATTTATAAATCATAATATTGTTGTAATCTTTATGTCTTGTTTGTCCTGTAATTATATTGAAGAGCACTGCAACTTTCTGTTTACAAGGAGTTCCTGGATAATTTAGTGCGGGTTTCCTCCCTCTGATCAGCTAAGACAATCATCATACACAGGACAAACCTGGAGCGTTTCTCTAGGTCAGTTTGATACTATTTGTTTGGTCAATTTGTTAGTATAATATTAGTAGTTTAGTTAGATATATGTTTAGTTAGATTTGTAGTTAGTATTAGTATATTAGTTGTTTAGTTTAGTTAGTTTTGTTTTATTTCTGTTCATAAAATTATAAAATCAACAAAAAATATTTCTTTCTGTTTTAGGACAGAATATTAATGAGTTTTTCAGGTTTTATTTAAATCTGTAAATTGTAGATATTGTACATTTTGTGAATATGATTTATTTATGTTAGTAGTTAGATAGTTAATTAGTTAGAGTTAGTATAGTATTAGTTAGTAGATTGTATATATAGAATAGTTAATTTTTGTTTTAGATTGTTCAATAGTTAGTTTTAGTTAGATTAGTTTATTAGTTTGTTTAATAGTTAGTTTTAGTTAGTTTAGAATAATTTTCCTTTTTTTTTTTCTTAAGACCTTAGATCGGCTAACGGAGCCGCTAAACCTTCAGGGTGGTTCATCCCAAATAGCTTGGGTTATTAGACAACCCCGGACCGGTTCCACTCTCCCAGTTGACGGACAGTCAATTTCGCCCGTCAACAAATGGCACTAGAAGGAGGGCCTGCACTTAATTAATGGCACGAGGAGGTCACAAGACTCCTCCACCACCTAATCGCTCACCTATAGTGACTAGAAGCCATTCAAATGATAATATTCCCCTTCAAACAACAACTACTTCAACCAACGATCCACAGATCACAGTTGAGCCAACAATCCCTAATCCTACAGGTGGTGACATACAAGAGATTATCTGTCAATCCCTTATTAAAACACATAGTGCCTTAGCCCGTTTGAGGCAACCTAACCGTCCGTGGGGCCAACCTTTGGACTTCTCTTATATCAGAGAACAATTAGGAGGAACTGATCTCACTGTGACTCCTTCAGATCCAATCTTAAATCCTACTATAGGAGGATTCGGGATACCCCCTTCACCACCTCCATCATCTCCTTCCTCTTCTAGAGGAGATTCCTCTTACGGAGGTAATTCCCCTTCTCAGCCTTCCACACCCACTACACCAATGGAAAATCAGAACAACCATGCTAGACCCTGGCTTGATCAGGATGTCGTAGCCGTACCTGGAGCTCAACATCCTTTACCTAAACACCCAAAGAGATGGCTTCCCAAGTTTGACCCTGACTCAAAACAGATCGTTGAAGATCACATTAAAATTTTTATGTTAGCCATAAGACTCCGCAATGTCGAACATGAAGACGTTGTCTATAGGTTGTTCCCCTATACTTTCGAGGGCAATGCATCCACATGGTACTTTTCTCAACAACCCCATACCATCGTGTCTTGGGAAAAGTTTGAGTCATGCTTTTTGGAAAAGTTTGGAGACAGTAAACCTCCGGAAGTCCTAGTCATGGACCTTTATAGCTTAATAATGAACCCAAAAGAAAAGGTTAAAGACTTTAATCAAATATTCTTAACACTTAAAAACTGAATCCCTGCAGATTCCATGCCCGCCGAGAGTCTTATAATAGCATACTACACTAAAGCTTTACATCAAAGTATAGCTATTTGGGTTAAACGATCTAAGAAAGCCACGTTGTTAGAAGCCTTCAAGGAAGCCAACCAAATTGAAAAAGACATT
Organism: Picea engelmannii; assembly: GCA_009831015.1. Classification (NCBI taxonomy): domain Eukaryota; kingdom Viridiplantae; phylum Streptophyta; class Pinopsida; order Pinales; family Pinaceae; genus Picea; species Picea engelmannii. The sequence goes on from ML786666.1 coordinate 289,271, forward strand.
CTTAGTCTTAAAGACCCTACTAGCAACGAAACTGAGACTAGTTCTTCTTCCAAAAAGAAGATCAAAATCCTCCCCAGACCCACTCAAAGTAAAACACAACCTGAAAGCTCGGATTTAGAAAACTTAACTAAAGTTGTTCAAAAAATATCAAATCAAGTTATAGACTTAAAAAGGACGACCGAAGAAGCTTCCTCAAGCAAAGGACCTTACAAACCCCCGTTCCGAAAGCCTTTTCCTACCAACTGACCTAATCCAACCACCGAAGGCCTGAATCTAGAAAGTCTGCAATGCGCCTTCCAAACAATTCTAGAAGCCCAAGATAACTTGATGCCTCCTGAGATTCCTGAGGAGGTAGTTGAACAAGAGAAAATTCAAGAAGAAGAGTCTTCTCCAAACATTTTTGGACACTTCTCGGATAGCATCTTTCAAGCTAACTTCGAGACAGTACATCCCTACAATACTAGGAGTAAGACAACCAACAAACCTTCTTCCGAAAACACTACAACTTCGCCTCCAAAGCAATCTAAATCAGCTGAGACTAAACAGAGTAATGTGAAACCCAACTTAGATTATGATGTAGATGAAGATCTTAAAAAGTTGAGAGCTAACATTTCTATTTATGAGTTATTGAAATTTCCATTTCTGCTACAAAAAATGTTACAAAATATCTCGAAGAATCGAAAAAATGGTAATTCAAGTGGTAATAAGGTTGTGCAGAACAAAGTTCCCCATAAGACTTCCACTAAAAACAATCATGATCCTCAAGATAAAGGAAGCCTTCCTGTAAGTAATGTAAATAATGTAAATAATGTAGATAAAGTATCTTTAGAAACTACGAGTAAAAAGCCACAAGCTACTACTCTTAGTACTCGCAAAAATGTACCTCCATTTTTGCTAACTTTCAAAATCTTTAATAGAAACATGCACAATTGTATGGTAGACTCAAGAGCGTCATCCAATGTGATGCCTTGGTCTGTTTGCCAAAAGATTAACGCTGAAGTTGAACCCTCGACTTTAAAAATCATACAACTTGATCGGACAAATGTTAAAGTCATAGGCGAACTAAATAATGTGCTTATTAGATTATCGTCTAACCCCAAGGTTCATCAAGTTGTTGATATAACTGTTGTGGATATTCCAGAAGTGTATTGTTTGTTTTTAAGTAGGGACTGGTCGGAGCAGCTACATGGTTATTTCGCGACATATTGGTCCCATCTATGGCTCCCAGACAACGATAAGCCTAACAAGGTCAAAGTAAATTGTGAGCACTACCTTAAGTTCACGGTCACAGATTTGAACGATCCCAATGAACCATTTACATATTCTACTGATTCACCCGAAGTACAAGGGATGGACACCTTCTTCGGCAATTTCATGGCCGAGGCTTCACCTATCACCAATCCAGAACAACAGTCCGAGATTGTAGCATATATGCAGCCAACAACTTCCATGTAACGGTCCCATATACCTGATGGAAATCAAATTTGGTCTCTGTATTTCGACAGGTCAAAGTCCAAAGAAGGAGCTAGAGTAGGCTGCATCATTATCGATTTGGCAGGTAACAAAACATTAATTGCATGTAGGTTGGAATTTGAATGTACTAATAATACTACATAATATGAGGCTTTGCTGCAAGGTCTCAGAAAATCTTCGGATATGAACATTCAAAATTTAACCGTCTTTGGTGACTCTGAAATAGTTGTTAGACAAGTAAGAGATTCTATCCACTGTCTGTCTCCACATCTCAAAAGCTACCAGTCTAAGGTATGGAATTTAATAAATAAATTTTCTGCTTTCAATATAAATTCTATTCCTAGATTGAATAACTCTGAAGCAAATTTACTAGCTAATGTAGCTTCTAAACTTCTTCCTGCAGAAGGCTTGTCCCCAGATGCATTCTCCGTTGAGCTGTTGTTTCGGCCATCCGTTCCCGACAACATAACGAACTGGAGAGTGTTTGACGACGATCAACAGATTATTAACTTTCTACACATGGAAGAAACTTTTCAAGGTGCGGTGATAGACGAACACACACACGACGACAATTTGTGCAATTTCACGGTAATACCGGATCTGACAACTCCTGAATCTTCATCAGATATGGTAAAATCGATCCCTAAATTTGTAATTAGATTAGAGAAGTTTTATGATCTTCAAGATAAATTTAAAAAGATGGTCAACTGTAAAACCAATAGTTCCTCGTTATCTTATGAAAAAGTAAACTTAGGAACTAATGAAAATCCTCAGTGCATTAATCTAGGGTTGGGGTGTTCTCAACAAGAAAAGTTTCATTTATTAAATTGTTCAAAGAATTTAAAGATGTCTTTGCATGGATGTATGACGAACTTAAAACGTTTGACCCTAACATCATACAGCATGTCATTCTGATGAAGCCCCAAACCTTACCCTTTCAACAAAAATTTTAGGAAAATGCACCCCAAGCTCGAACCGACCATTCAAAAAGAATTGAATAAGCGCCCAAATTCTAAGATAATTTTTCCTGTTAGACACACTCAGTGGATTTATAACCTTATCCCAACCCGGAAGAAAAGTGGGGAAATCTGACTCTGTGTCGATTTCTGAAACCTTAATAGAGCGTCTGATAAAGACAACTATCATGTCCCGCCCATGGAACAGATCCTTCAACAAGTATCTGGTTCTGAGAGGCTATCCTTACTTGATGGTTTCTTGAGATACAACCAAGTCCTGATGTCTCCTCCATACCAACTTAAAACTACCTTCCGTACCCCGTGGGGCACTTATGCTTATCGTAAAATTCCCTTTGGACTGATTAATGTTGGAGCCACTTTCCAGAGAGAAATGGACATTGCTTTCCGAGGCCTTAGATGATGTGACTGTATTTTCTAAAAACAAAAACGATCATCTAGATCACTTACGAGCCATCCTACTGCGATGTCGTAAATACGACATCTCCTTGAATCCCAAAAAATCCATCTTTGCAGTAGAACAGGGTAAACTCTTAGGATTCATTGTGTCTAGTGAAGGGATGATTATCGACCCTGAAAGGAATCAAGTCATCGCGAAACTTCCCCCTCCTACGTCCAAAAAATCTATGCAGTCTTTCTTAGGCCAAATTAACTTCGTGAGAAGATTTGTCCCCAGTTTCTCCGAAATGGTCAGACCTTTATAGAATTTGATTAAGAAAGACACCCAATATCACTGGGGACCCCTAGAAAATAAATCTTTTAATGCAATAAAGAAGGCCATAATAGATGCTCCGTCTCTCATGAGCCCAGATTTTTCTCAAGACTTTACACTCTACACTTTTGCTTCTGACCGTTCATATGTCGCCGTCCTAACCCAAAAGAATGTCGAAAATAATGAAGTACCCATTGCCTGTATGAGATCTGCTTTGAAAGGTGATGAACTTAATTACCTAGCGGTATATCGGCAAGCCTACGCTGTTTTCAAAGCAATCAAGCATTTTCGGTCCTATCTTTTGAAGTCTAGGATGAAAGTTATTGTCCCCTACTCAGCCGTGAGGAACTTATTAGTGCAGAAGGAACTAGGAGAAAAGAGAGATAACTGGGTCACCTCTTTGCAGGAGTACGACTTAGAAATCACTCCAGCTTAGATAGTGAGAGGCCAAGGGTTATGAAAGTTAGTTGTTGATTCAACAGCAGGACATTAAGAAGAAAGCGATACGTCAAACCTAGGACAACAAGATCAAAATCTAATCTGTTGTGCACAAAACTCTGTCAGTCCTTGGTATGATGATATAAGATTCTGTCTTGAACATGGGTTAGCCCCCTGTCACCTGGACCCCTCTAAAAGAAGAGTGTTGAGATTAAAGTCTGCCTCCTTTCATCTGGTTAATGGTATTCTGTTTCGTCAAAGTTTTGATGGCATACTGATGCATTGTCTTGAAAAAGACGAAGCAGAAAAAGTCTTGCTAGAGTTGCATGTAGGAGAAGCTGGTGGTCATTTTGGTGGTGACACCACTTCCCATAAGGTTTTAAGAGCCGTTTATTACTATCCCACGCTTTTTAGAGACCCCCATGCCTTGTGTCGTAAATGTATCATTTGTCAGAATGCATCAGGGCGGTTACAAAAACCAGCCTTTCCTTTGCATCCTATTTCAGTAGATTCTCCTTTTCAGTAGTGGGGCCTTGATATCATACGTCCAATCAACCCCCCGTCCTTGCAACAACACAATTTTATTGTGACAGCCACAGATTACTTTACCCGATGGTCTGAAGCTGCTGCATTAAGAACTGTCAACACCATTCAGGTAATTGCCTTTCTAAATTCGAATATTATCACTCATTTCGGTATCCTTGACTGTTTGGTATTCGATAATGCTTCTTACTTTTCCTCCCTTGAGATGAGCGAGTTCGCTTTGGAAAAAGGAATTAAGCTGAAGTATTCTACTAGCTATTACCCTCAGGGCAACGGATTGGCAGAATCGACAAACAAGAACTTGATTAAAATCATCAAGAGAACGGTGGTTGAAAATCACAAGAATTGACACAATGCACTGCTAAACGCATTATGGGCTGATAGGGTAACGCCAAAAGCTGCTATAGGTAACTCCCCCTTTTTTCTCGTTTATGGCAGAGAAGCAATTCTTCCACCTCACATTCTTCTTCCTTCGCTTTAGTTGTCGCAGAAAGTCCAAGAAGAAGATTGTCCCCCTTTGGAAAACCGAATTAACGCTTTAATGAAGCTAGAATAAGTAAGAGCCCAAGTTAAACGTAATTTAAATCAGCATCAGCTACTGGTTAAAAGCTGGTTCGATTCTAACTCTGCTTCTGATAGGAATTTCGAAGTAGGCGACCTCATCTTGAAATGGGACAAACCGCATGAGGGAAAGGGAGAACACACTAAGTTTCAAAACTTATGGCTTGGACCATTTTTAATTGCTGAAAAGTTGGGTCCCAGTTATTTTCTATTGCAGAATCTAGAAGGGCAGCTTGACACCTATTCGGTGAACGGTCAAGCCCTGAAAAGATACTTTGCTTGATAACTACCCTTGTATATTATGTACATATTTTTCTTTTGTTTTCTTTTTCGTTTTCTTTTTCTTTTTGGTTTTTCTTTGAATTTGTCAGCTTGTGTTTTTGGAAAATACACATACCTGTATACCGAGCTATTCAGATAAAGAAAACAGAAAATTCCTTCACTGAAATAACTTCTAAAAAATTTGTATAAACATCAATGGTATATTGCTGAAATTTATATCTGTGTTGGAAAAGTCTGTTGTTTGAAAGAAGTTGACTGATTTCGATCTCTGAGCAAAGCTTGTCATGATCATCTATTATCTTTTTACGATGTCCCTATTCTTTAAAGGAATGACTCGGAAGATGTCTCCCTGCCTTAGAAAGTTTCTTTTGTAAATGAAACATCTCTGGATCTAAATAAATGACAGTTCTAAAAAATTCTGATGAGGTTTGAAAAATATGTTAAAATATCATGATTTTGAGCATCACCCCTCTCAACTATATATCTAGAAAAAAAAAAAAAAATTATTAATAGGAGTTGTGGGAAGTGCTTGTAAACCCGCCGGGATGTTGAACAGGTCTGCTGGTAGCGAGTAAATGCATGCATGACGCCAAGACAACTTCATTGGGGTACTGAACAGGCCCACTGGCAGTGAAGCAATGTCGGGTATATGAAAATTTGCAAACAAGAAACCTCTTAATGCCCTTTATTATGATCTAGAACTTCTTGGCAGGATACAGATGTCAGAGTGGGTTAAATGGAAACCCTGTCGAGGCTATGGACGCCTACTGGCAGCAGTGGTTCTGTCAACAGTATTGGAGATTTTATCTTTAATATCGTGATTCACTGGTCTTAAGACTGTTATCGATTTTCATCTTTTAAAACACTGCTGGAATAGTTGGTTAATGATGATGTTTATACGATTTTTTGGTTGTTATTTTTGAGTTGGGATTATCTTTACTGTCCTAATCTAAATTTGTTCCTTTTGGCAAAGATAACTACTTCTACCAGTGTGTCGCCATTGTTGGCAGCCAATACATATTTTCCACTGACTAATAAGCTGCCTACACCAATGTTTTGCAAACATAAATTTCTTGTTGCAATTCTCAAATAAACGACACTTTTATTTTTGCGACATTTCCACATTTACATTCGTTTTTGTTTTCATGATTGTAAGCGTGAAAACTTCGTCTTTCGTAGTCACATTAAAATCAATATTGAATTTTCATTATCATTCTTGTTGATATATATTTCACTTATCACTTATCAGTTTGCAAAACCCTTTTGATCTGCACTCATTTGACATTCTTTGATTGATCATGTAGTTTCGTTTCATGAGTGATTAAGTTTGTGATTCATTGGCAATTGGATTTATAGGTTCTTTGATTTGATCTACTTGACCATTGGTTTCATAAATATATATAAGTGTTATGGTTCAACACTTGATATATTTCATTTGATATGACACCTAGTTCAAAACGCATTGGCACATTGTTTAAACTCTTGATATGAATTGTTACAACGCATTGGCGCATTGGTCCAACAAAACATTGGTATTGGTTTCGATTTGTATGTTGGGTGTTTAAAACTATGGCATAAATTTGGTTGTGCATGTTGGTTTATACACTTACCATTGATTTCATTAGTCGCACAATTGACATAATTGTTGAACTATACTATATTGGATTGAACAACTATAAGCGCCGACGGTTGTACCATTAGCAATGACTATTCTGCATGGCAGAAATAGCTCCACCACCTTCGCACGATGTCATTAATGCCTATCCCTTAACCCTATTTCACCTCTATTAGCTTGGGTAACCCTTTTTTCACTCTGCTCCTGTGTATTCTATGATTTGAACCCTGGCTCGTTCACCATGTGCTCAGCTCCATGGCACCAGTGGTGCGAATCGAGCCAAATGGTAGCCAAGCCTTGCTACTGTTCGACAATGCCCGGAAAGACTTAGAGGATAGCGGTTGGATCACCTTTGTGCAGAGGTTTGAGGGTTTTAATTTATATTTTGCACAACAGTTCGCCCTGACTTTTGATGGCTGTAGAGCCAAGGTGGGTGACGTTCAGTTGGAAATCAGTGAAGAGTTCATTAGCTCTGTCACCGGGTTAGCAGCCACGGGCCAGCGTTGGTTTAAAAATTCAAAAGTGGAAGAGGTGCCATGTCCACTACTGTTTGTCTCATGAAAGGTCACATCCTGTGACAGAGGTATTCCCATTTCCATGCTTAAACGACGATGGCATGATGTTTTGATGGTGGTTAAACAATTCGTGACTTGTGAGGGTCGATATGGACTTGTTTTTCTCTACCACCTGCGTTTGTTAATGAATTTTGTAGGGTATCCATTGAATATGCCTTTCTACTTCCAGCGTAGCCTTTATAAAATGTCAAAAAGGTTTAAAAGGGAGAAGGCCGATAGTAGCTTGTTCCACCATGGCCTAATTAGGCTCATCATTGTTCATCACTTAAGTCTCCACGGTGATAGCTAGTGATATTTTATCGTTCAAAATGGTTTTGATGATACAGACCTTGTCCATATTGACAAGCTTATGGTTAATGAAGCTAAGGTCAGGCCACCCGTGCCCTTCCATGTCCTACTGCCTTCTCCTAAACCCTCGATCGACCCTGATGTTGACTTACCCGACGCTATAACTGAGAAGGTTGAGGCTATAAAAAAGCCTATGAGAAAAAAAGTTAGAGGTAACCCTATTGTTGATGTAAAAGGTAAAAAGAATGCTCGGATTATCTTGAGAATGGCTAGGAATAAGCCTAAACCTAGTGTTGAGCAGAAGCCCATAGTCCTAAGTGAGGATTCGAACTCTGACATAGAACGCTTCCTAGCTAGTGAGTACCCTTACTCACAGGGTCTGTGCTCTGAACCACCTTATGACTTCATTTGGAATCTTCCCCCTTGCCTAAGGAACAATCCCAGTTACCCAGGGATCGATCTACCTAACGAAACCCTCAGCAATGTAACCAAACCCTCACCTACATCTTCGAAGCCCAGTCAGTTGTCATGTGACCAATGTGATGTGTGGTTGGAACGATACTATATAGACGTTCCTGTGCTTCAATCGAAAGTCAAAGCGTTGGAAAATCAAATTACAGTATTGACAAGCCAAAGGGACAAGCTTCGAGTTGTTGATAGGAAGCAGAGAACCACTGGTTCCATCGTATTTATAAATGTTGAATCAACTACATCCATTGTCAATTCCAAAATGTCATGATCAAGTTGTCTGCTCGTCATTCAGGTATGAATTTTGATATCATTTTCGTTTTGTGAATAACCATGATTAATATAATGATTTGAATTTGGTTTTCAAATAGCTTTGCCTATCATTCGAAATGGCTCTGTTGGATTTGATATCCCAGTTTAGAAATTGACAGGTTTCTGTTGGATTTGAGTCGATTGTTTGTTGATATGAGTTAACGAAATCGATGGTTTTCTTTCGATTCGATTTGTTTGTATCTAATTTGAACAGGAAGTTTTTCATGCTAAATTTAGAGCACGATCATGTTTGATTTGGTATAATTTCTTTATGGTTAGATTATATTGGCTCTAATTTAGTTTGTATTCCGTGATTTTGGAACCACTTCGTGAGTTTGAATTGATATAATCTTCTAAATCGGGAATACAACTCTGATTCACTCTGATTTGGAAAGAACGACTCTATTTTTTTATGAAAACGATATTCTCATTTAAGCCTGTGCAAATGATATCCACGTCCGAATCATGGAGCGGTTTTGGTTATGACTATTGGCCACCATAATTCTGCACGCAATAACTTATGCACAATATAGTTTCCTGCATAGTGTCCTCCAACTATACCTTCATGAGCTTATACTAAAATTCCGGGTCGTTCATGTTCCAATACAAACCTTCTCAAAATGTTATATGTGCCCATCTTGTATAAGTGTCCTGCAATAAGTTGATAGTATGCATCTCTGACTACCATATTTTTCTTCTGCATAGTGCTAAACTCTTGTGGTGCAACCCTTGTGCTTAAGTATTCAATAATATCAGTGAAGTATTCATCAACTACCTATACTAAAAATCATTGTGCATCAGGGAAGTTTTCTTCCAAGTTAGTAGGTTCTTCTCCATTAGTTACCCTTGAAAGGTGATCAGGTCCTGCATTCAACTTCCCTGGTTTGACTATCACTTCAAAATCAAATTCTTGAAACAATAATAGCCATCTACAGATCCTCCCCCCCCACACTAGATTTTTTATTAGATACTTGAGGGAAAAATGGTCTATGAACATTTTAAAGTGTTTAACAAGTAAATAGTGCCTAAACTTCTGAAGTGCATATACCATGGCTAGGCCTTCTCTTTATGTGGTGTTGTAATTATTCTTTGATTTTACCACTTTTTTCTTTCAAAGGCTATAGAATGGTCTAAGTGCCATGTTCCTAGCCATGCCATAATTTCTCCAAGTTCTATGGTTGATGAATCTATATGCAAATGAAATGTATTTTCCCAATCTGGGAATACTAGTATAGGTGATGTATAGAAATTTCCTCTAATAGCCTGTATCATGCAGGGATGATTTTAGGGGCTAAATTTCGCTCATGGGCTAATTTTCCATGGTTTTTCCAAAAACAAGATTCTCTATTTTAAAAATGATTCGCCCAAATTTTATAGGATAAAATTATTTTACCTTAAAAATCGCCAAAATTTTATAAAAACTATATAAAATACTTAGAAATTTGAATATTTTTAAAAAAATATCGTGAAACATATATAGTTGACATATGAAGGATTAGTAATATTCGCCAAGGTTTCTAGATTTTAAAATAAATTTCCATCCTTAAAATCATCCCTGCCTCTATGTCCTATTGTTGCTCTTAACTGGTGCACTAACTTTGGTGGTGGTAAATTTACAATGACTGCAATCTTAGCAAGGTCCACAAGTAAACCTTGTTTAAACACTATATGTCCCAATAATATTCCAAAAGGTGTATCGAAAATGTATATCTTGATGTTTAATTAGATTTGAAATTTCCTGCATCTTTCCAACATGAGTCTTAGCACTTCTACATGGTCCTGTAACAGAATATATACAATACAGTGACCAATCATCTAGATATACTTCTAGAAACTGATGTATGAATTCCTTAAAAGCAGTTATGACTACTCTTAAAAAATGGTTGGTACATTCTTCATCCCAAATGGCATGACTGTATATTGGTAGGATCCCCATTCTGTAGCAAAAGTAGTCTTATACTGGTCCTCTAGAGCTATTTTGATCTAATGGTAGCCTGAGAATCCATATGTAAATGAATATGCTTCCTGGCCTCCCACATTCTCTAAGACCGCATCTGTAAAATGGGTAGGGAAAGGGTCATGTATGAAAGCATCATTGAATTTCCTCAGATATACACAAATCCTTATCCCCCTTGCTTCTTTTCTTGGACTACCATTGGACTGATCCATTCAGATTCCTCTACTGGTTCTATAATACCAGCTTCCAACATTCAATCAATTTCTGCTTTTACTTTCTTCTTATACACTGGATTCAGTTTGTAAGGTATTTTCCTAACATGTATAGCCTTAGGTTTGAGGGGTATATTCATCTCATGTAGCTCCCCTTCTATGTCTTTCATCTCTGTAAAGGTCGTTGGGAACATGTCATTGTATTCATGTAGTAACTATGCTATTCTTTCTACTATTTTCTCATCCCAGTAGTCTCCAATACTTTCCATTTTAGGGTTGTAATTCATCCCAATGTTGACTTTCTGTTGGCAGCCAATACACATTTTCCACTGACTAATAAGCTGCCTACACCAATGTTTTGCAAACATAAATTTCTTGTCGCAATTCTCAAATAAACAACACTTTTATTTTTGCGACATTTCCACATTTACCTTCTTTTTTGTTTTCACGACTGTAAGCATGAAAACTTGGTCTTTCTTAGTCGCATTAAAATCAGTATTGAATTGTCGTTATCATTCTTATCGATATATATTTCACTTATCAGTTTGCAAAACCCTTTTGATCTGCACTCATTTGACATTCTTTGATTGATCATGTAGTTTCATTTCATGAGTGATTAAGCTTGTGATTCATTGGCATTTGGATTTATGGGTTCTTTGATTTGATCTACTTGACCATTAGTTTCATAAAGATATATAAGTGTTATGGTTCAACCCTTGATATATTTAATTTGATATGACACCCAGTTCAAAACACAATGGCACATTGTTTAAACTCTTGATATGAATTGTTACAATGCATTGGTGCATTGGTCCAATAAAACATTGGTATTGGTTTCGATTTGTATGTTGGGTGTTTAAAACTATGGCATAACTTTGGTTGCGCGCATTGGTTTATACACTTACCATTGATTTCATTAGTTGCACAAGTGACATAATTGTTGAACTATACTATAGTGGATTGAACAGCTATAAGCGTCGGTGGTTGTACCATTAGCAATGACTATTCTGCATGGCAGAAATAGCTCCACCACCTTCGCACGATGTCATTAATGCCTATCCATTATCCCTGTTCACCTCTGTTAGCTCGGGTAACCCTTCGTGCACTCTGCTCCTATGTATGTTATGATTCAAACCCTGACTTGTTCACCATGTGCTCGAGTCCATGGAACTAGTGGTGCGAATCGAGCCAAACAAAATCCAAGCCTTGCTACTGTTCGACAATACCCGGAAAGACTTAGAGGATAGCCGTTGGCTCACCTTTGTGAAGAGGTTTGAGGGTTTTAATTTATTTGTTGCACAATAGTTCGCCCTAACTTTTGATGGCTGTAGAGCCAAGGTGGGTGATGTTCAGTTGGAAATCAATGAAGAGTTCATTAGCTCTGCCACCGAGTTTGCAGCCACGGGCCAGCGTTGGTTTAAAAATTCAAAAGTGGAAGAGGTGCCATGGCCACTACTATTTTTCTCGCGAAAGGTCACATCCTGTGACAAAGGTATGCCCATTTCCATGCTTAAACCAGGATGGCATGATCTTTTGATGGTGGTTAAACAATTCATGACCTGTGAGGGTCGATATGGACTCGTTTTTCTCTACCACCTGCGTTTGTTAATGAATTTTATAGGGTATCCATTGAATATGCCTTTCTACTTCCAGTGTAGCCTTTATAAAATGTCAAAAAGGTTTAAAAGGGAGAAGGCCGATAGTAGCCTGTTCCACCATGGCCTAATCAGGCTCATCGTTGTTCATCACTTAAGTCTCCACGGTGATAGCTGGCAAGATTTTATCATTCAAAATGGTTTTGATGATACAGACCCTATCCAGATTGATAAGCCTGTAGTTAATGAAGCTAAGGTCGGGCCACCCGTGCCCTTCCATGTCCTACTACCTTCTCCTAAACCCTTGACCGACCCTGATGTTAACTTACCCGACGCTATAACTGAGAAGGTTGAGGCTATAAAAAATCCTGTGATAAAAAAGGTTAGAGGTAAACCTACTGTTGATGGAAAAGGTAAAAAGAACACTTGGCTTATCTAGAGAATGGCTAGGAATAAGCCTAAACCTAGTGTTGAGAAGAATCCCATAGTCCTAAGTGAGGATTCAGACTCTCACATAGAACGCTTCCTATCTAGTGAGCACCCTTACTCACAGGGTCTCTTCTCCGAACCACCTTATGAATTCGTTTCGAATCTTCCCCCTTGCCTAAGGAACAATCCCAGTTACCCAGGGATCGAACTACCTAACGAAACCCTCAGTAATGTAACCAAACCCTCACCTGCATCTTCGAAGTCGGGACAGTCTTCATGTGACCAATGTGATGTGTGGTTGGAACGATACTATATAGACGTTCCTCTGCTTCAATCGAAATTCAAAGCATTGGAAAATCAAATTACAGTATTGACAAGCCAACGGGACAAGCTTTGAGCTGTTGATAGGAAGCAGAGAACCACTGGTTCCATCGTATTTAAAAATGTTGAATCGGCTACAACTGTTGTCAATTCCAAAATGTCATGATCAAGTTGTCTGCTCGTCATTCAGGTATGAGTTTTGATATCATTTTTTTTTTGTGAATAACCAGGATTAATATAATGATTTGAATTTTCTTTTCAAATAGCTCTGCCTATCGTTCGAAATGGATCTGTCGTAATGTTGTTCATCCTGTACATTGTTTTCACTAAAATTAAATTAAGTTTTGATTTAGATACACAATTTTCTCATTCCCAGTTTAGCAATTGACAGGTTTCCGTTGGATTTGATTCGATTATTTGTTGATATGAGTTAACGCAATCGATGTTTTTCTTTCGATTCGATTTGTTTGTGTCTCATTTGAACAGGAATTTTTTCATGCTAAATTTAGAGCACGATAATGTTTGATTTGGTATAATTTCTCTATGGTTAGATTATATTGGCTCTAATTTAGCTTGTATGCTATGATTTTGGAACCAATTCGTGAGTTTGAATTGATATAATCTTCTAAATCAGGAATACAACTCTGATTCACTCTGATTTGGAAAGAACGACTCTGTTTTTTTATGAAAACGATATTCTCATTTAAGCCTGTGCAAATGATATCCACGCCCGAATCATGGAGCGGTTTTGATTCATAATAACTATGTTAAACCCCAACTGTTCGATTCACTCTTATTTTGATTGGATTGTCCCATATCTTGAGTTGGCAAGATTTTTTTATGAGTTGGATTCATATCATAGATGTTGCTCTGTTTGATTTTAATTTGCAAAACAAATTGGTTGACTTATGTTATTTCTGTCAAATTTGTATGAGGAAATTCGGGTAATAGTCGTTTCAAAATGAATTCAAGAAATGATTCCGTGAATGATTTTGTCTGCCCTAATTTGCAATAAAAAATGATCGGACAACTCTTACGAACCCTGTTATCAACTGATTGATCCTGTTATGATTTCATTTGAGTTGATTTACGTGCCAGTTTTGATTTAATTCGCTCGTGGCATGGATCGTTTGTTATGTCAATACAGTTATGTCGTTTTGAAAATGATCTTGTTTGGATTCGATCGTGTTTCCTATTTATGAGGAAGCGTAACAATTGCCTATGATTTGTTTTAATTGTATCGATTACAATTTGATATTAAATGATTTCATTGATGTTCGATATGATTTTGTTCACCCGACTTTGTGGCAACAAACGAAACAGAGTATATGCATCTCTGTAGTCATTTGATTTTAGTTTTGTTTGATCTCGAATTAGTATAACAATTTCAATTTGAATGATTTGTTTCTCTTTCAAATAGCTATTAGATACTTGTTATTAGTTGAATTTAATTCTTTAAAAGATTTGAATTGATTTTAATGTTGATTCTGTGTCTGATTTAGACCAGCTACAGAATCGCAAGATTCTGTAGCTAGTCTATAGAATTCGCTTTTTTTTATCATTTTATTAATAAAATACCCTTCTAACTTGTCCATTTTTTACCCTTTTCAGGTACATCTGAATTGCATTGGGTATGCTGGACAGTCTAGGAGATATTTGTGTGTTTTAGTTTTATTTTAGGTTCCTAGTTTAGTCAGACTTGGGATATCTTCCCAGATTTTATGTAAACAATTTTGATAACTTCCACATGGATGTTTTACCCCGTGGAAGGTCTTTAAATACTTATTATTTTTTGTAATAAGGGGCATCCTCACTTGTGGGAGAACCAGACTATGGATTTCTAATACAAACTGAGACAGGAGTTGATGTTTTGCTACAACTTTCGCTTTTTAATATATCAATCTTTTGTTTCAAGTTTATGCATGTCATTTGCAGTTGATTATAGAATAGTTTAGCTATCACAGTCTATTGCAGAATGATATGATTTAATTAATGTGCTATCCATATCTGATTTTTTTCAATACTTAAAAATACAACAATTACTTTATTCAGTTAATGAATGACAGATTTCTCTTCTTCATCAATTGAATTATTTTGTATAAGTCTTTGCATACAGATTTATCTAACGGTGAAGATCTATAAATCATAAGATTGTTGTAATTTTTATGTCTTGTTTGTCCTGTAATTATATTGAAGAGCACTGCATCTTTCTGTTTAGAAGGAACACCTGGATAATTCGGTGCGGGTTTGCTCCCTCTGATCAGCTAAGACAATCATCATACACAGGACAAACCTGGAGCGTTTCTCCAGGTCAGTTTGTTACTATTTGTTTGGTCAATTTGTTAGTATAATATTAGTAGTTTAGTTAGATATATGTTTAGTTAGATTTGTAGTTAGTATTAGTATATTAGTTGTTTAGTTTAGTTAGTTTTGTTTTATTTCTGTTCATAAAATTATAAAATCAACAAAAAATATTTCTTTCTGTTTTAGGACAGAATATTAATGAGTTTTTCAGGTTTTATTTAAATCTGTAAATTGTAGGTATTGTACATTTTGTGAATATGATTTATTTCTATTAGTAGTTAGATAGTTAATTAGTTAGAGTTAGTATAGTATTAGTTAGTAGATTGTATATATAGAATAGTTAATTTTTGTTTTAGTTTGTTTAATAGTTAGTTTTAGTTAGATTAGTTTATTAGTTTGTTTAATAGTTAGTTTTAGTTAGTTTAGAATAGTTTTCTTTTTTTGTTTTCTTAGGACCTTAGATCGGCTAATGGATCCGCTAAACCTGTCAGGGTAGTTCATCCCAAACAGCTTGGGTTATTAGACAACCCCGGACCAGTTCCACTCTTCCAGTTGACGGACGGTCAATTTTGCCCGTCAACACTTTCTTAAATTTGATTGGTGCAACAAATAATGTTGACTCTAGAGATGGACCTTCCACCTCTCTTTCTCCTTCAATCTCTATGATTTGAATGTTGCAACGATCATTGTCATCTGTTACTTCTTCTTCCACATGATAGCATTAGAGTAAATATTTGATTGTCTATCTGTTATGTTGTTGATATTATGTCATGATTTCAACCTCTAGTTCATCAACAAATATCATTCCCAGTATCAACTTCACACTGAATCAATGTTGGGGTTCTCATGTTCAAATGAGAAATTCGGTACAAAATTATGTTGTAATCTTGTCCATTTTGCAGTGCCTCTGCGCATCTCTTGATCTATATACCAATTCCTTGGGATTCCTTCCAATGTATGGATAAAGTGATGAGGTAATTCCTCTCGTGGTGCCATCCTCCATCGTGTCTTTCACTTCTCCAATTGTTCCACTGGAGTTCCTTGTCCATCATACCACTACATTTTATTGTTTCCCTATTTTGTGCCAAATCTAATGCACAATATTCATTTACACTGATACCAGTCCTGAATTGTTTCTTTGTGTGCACTCCACCATCTTTTCCGATATTTCCTTGAGTGCAATATCTAGGGCTAAGAGCCTATGATTTTCTAATACTTCCTCCTCATATTTTTTCAAGAATTCCTCTAAGTCATTTAGCCCATGAAAACTAGGAGGTTCTCTTATCTCTGTACCAACCCATCTTACTGCATGATCTAATCTTACACACTTCCTTGTGGAAACTTCATGTAACCATTGTTTCCAATTATCCAAACCTGTGTCTAATTCGGAAGCACATGATGTAATGCTTCTCCAGCTGAATACCCCATTTACAACAGAGATGATTTTAAGGATGGATATTTATATTAAAATGTAGAAACTTGGGCTAATATTACTAGTCCTTAATATGCAAAATGTAAAATGTTTGGTGATAGTTTTGTAAAAATATTCAAATTTCCAAGGATTTTATATAGTTTTTATAAAACTTTGGTGATTTTTAAGGTAAATAATTTTATCCTATGAAATTTGGGCTAGTTGGTTTTAGAAAAAATGGAAATTCGTGAATCTTGTTTTTGGAAAATCCATGGAAAATTAGTCCATTTGCGAAATTTAGCCCCTAAAATAATCTATGATCTACAGTTGGGTTAACATAATCCTCTTGATGCGCAGTGGTTTGGTATAACTGGTTTTTTTCTTGGATCTTACCCAAGAGTTTTGGACAATCTTATATGTCATGATCTGCTACGCGACAGTACATACATGTCATTGGTGGGAGTGGACAAACCCTTTTATAATGTCCTGGTTTTTGGAAGTTGTGGCACACGACTGGTCCTTTGCCTCATCCAAATCCTCCTCTACCTCATCCTCCACCTCTATATCCACCTTGATCTCCATGTGGTGTGTTTTACTGAGGTACATGGTTATATTGCATGGGTTTATACTATGGATGTGCATTATTATACTGCAGTTGTGCATTATTATATTGTGGTTGCGCATTGTTGTATTGTTCTTGTGCATTGTTGTATGTTAGTTGTACTTTGTTGCACTGAGTTAAATCTTGTCCTGCCACCATTTATGCTTGCACCCTATATGTATCTGAAGTTCTTTCCCTCATGAGATCCATCGGTCTACAATCCTTATCATCATGACCCACTGATTTGCAAAAATTGCAATATGAACTTTTTTGTACTGTCTTATATTTCTGCATCATTGGACAATGATATGGATCATGCCCATGCATCTTGCAAATCTCACACCATAGTCCTCATGTTGGAAATGGGTTTGGAACCTTTGTCTCCATGTATTGCATGGAATTTGGACATTCGTTCTTATGGTGTCCTTTTGTCTTGCATAGGGTACACCAAACAACTTCTCTTTTCTATTTACCCTTATTATGGTTAAGTTGAAATGTTTAGATTCTTCAAATCCTCCTTTAGCTCCTCTATTGTTGGATCTGTCTTCTGATACTAGTTCTCTTCCAATTGTAAGGTTTCCTACACAACCTCCGCTTGAGTTTGGAACTTTTGTTGTCTTAATGGGTATTTCAAATGTGGTAATAGTGACTTCACAAATAAGTGCCTATGTTGCATGTCAGTAATGGCATATGTCATCTTTCCCTTCAGTTGTTTGAACCTTTGATCAATCTCCCAAATATACTCACCCAGTTTTTTCCTAATTTCAATCATTTCATTCATGTACTGGTCTTCTAAGTTGTGCTTATGAAATTCATTTACCAGTAGATTTTCACGTCCACAATAGTCTTTGGTATTCCCTGTGGACTGTTTACATCTAGGCTCATACACCAGTCCAGTGCATAGTCTCTTAGTGTAATAGATAATTGGGTCAGCTTTGTATCCTCATTTGTGATCTTCTTTTCTTCCCAGATGTTCTCATAGATGAATAAGTGCTTTTCGGGGTCCTCTGATGCCTCTCCCCAAAATTATGGTAATTTGATCGTGGGATCATGTCTTGCCATTTTGAATTGTGTTGAACTACTGCCTCCATGTAGTGTATATAATTGATTGTTACTTCCTGAACTGGATCCCCCAGTTGATGCTCCTTGATTGGATGCATGTCCTATTGTTTTTCTTCCACTAAAATTCGAGTGTCTAAGCGGTGGTGTTATTTTTGGTCTATTAGTCGCAAATGGGGTTGTAGGTTTCACATTGATGGTGATATGGATTGGATTTCTTCCTTCTTTCGATGACCTTGGACCTCCTTTTTTCCTTTCATATGTTGCACACAAGATTTCCTCAATCTTCTCCACAACCTAGAGATCCTCTACCTCTTATTCATTGCTTTCCAAGACTTCTCTATCATCTATGGCTCTCTCCTTATTATTCATTTTATATTGGTAGGGTACTCCACTGTGCATCTTTCCATATTCTACCCTTACCTCATTTTTCTATAGTGTATATGGAGCAGTGTGTTGCATTTGGATGCCCTATGTAGTGCAGTAACTTGTAAAATTGTTGTTCACATATTTTCCTCCATTATTTTTTCTTAACCTTTGAAGTTTATGTCTGGATTGTTTTTCTACAAGGGCCTTGTAGGCCAAAAACTTGTCCAAAACTTTTCTTTTAATTTTTAAGAAGTAAATTCAATTATGTCTAGATAAGTCATCAATGAAAATTAAGAAATATCTTCACCCAAAGAAATAAGGATAAGAAAGTGGACCATGAAAATCACTGTGAACAAACTGCAAAGAGACTGAGGCATGCCAAGAGGCACATTTGTCAAAATGGTCCCGATGATGTTTTTCGAGAAAACAAGTGGCACAAACACCATATATACAAGAAACAAGAGGAAGAACAATCACCATGTGTTGATTACATAGTTTTTGCAATGAGCGATAGTTTAGATGACCAAACCGCTCATGCCAAAGTTTTATCAAGTCATCACTATGAGCAACAAAGACTGATGGAAAATATGATGACCCAAAATTTTCAAACATGTAAAACCTGGTAATATCATCAACAATTTTATTTTCTATGACATGCTTAGGATATTTTAAATCCTTGATTACAACTTGGTGAGGTGAAAACTGTAACACCCCATTTTACCCCAAGTTTGTAATTATGCTTAAGACTTCATGAGTTGTAATTTATGAACACTCTAATTTTGTCTTATGTTAATCAAAACACCTACCAACGAACTAAGGGGAATCATTGCAGTAATGGACATGATAACACAAGTATGAATTGATGGGGGGGGGGGGGGGGG
>ML786666.1:318292-335531 GCA_009831015.1 Picea engelmannii
CAGAACTTGACGAGGAAGGAAAAATCATATTGGAACCTGAAGCCATCACTGACACAAGAATTCGCCAACTGAGGAATAGATCCATTTCAGAGTATCTCATTAAATGGAGGAAACTATCGGCTGAAGATTCCACTTGGGAAGATAAGTCTTTTATACAGAAGCATTTAGAGTTACTCAAGCATTGCGGACAACACTTTTCTGAAGGGGAGGGGCATGTTAAGCTCTAATATTGGCTCATTACCCCTTAATTGGAGCATATTAGATTAGTAATGTTATTTTATTTATGTCGGCTTTAGGCCATTAGTTGTAATTATACCTCCTTGTCTCCTATATATACCAAGGAGACATTTTCATTTTGAATCATCTTGTACTTGAACATTTAAGTGGGGTAAAAGGAGGTTTCCCCCTCGAAGAGGCTTATTATCTGAAATTCTCTCTATTTCAAGGCGTTGAGTACTTTTTCTGAGGACTTTCTATGCTATATTGATATTTGGTTCTTAACACAGAATAATACCTTTAGCCTTCAAATTTTTTTCACTAAGTTTCTTTCCATCTTTTTCCATTGGAGAAGTGGCAGGTGTTGTATATTTGTCTACTACTTCTTTCCAAACATCAAATCCATGTGCCTATAAAAATGTTTTCATCCTTTTATTCTAGAAGGCATAATTCTGACCATCAAACATTGGTTCTCCATTCTTAGTGCAATCCATGATCTACCTTCCAGTGGTTAGTCTGTCTCTGAAGGAACCATCTCTGATATTAATTGTTGGAATATTCACCAATATTGAGAGGGGTCTGAATCAATATTGAGCACCTTTTACCAATTTTAATAAGAACATGTAACCATCAATTATAATATTCACTTATGATTGTGTTTAACGTATCATAAAAATACAACCATAAAAAATGCATCACATCATAACCACAGATACACAATACACCATGTTTTTATGTGGAAATCCAAATGGGAAAAAACCACAATTTTTTTTCTTATATATATAAATTTTACATTCATAGGAAGCACCAACTTCCAAATTCTCCAACACCAACTAGGATGCTCCAACCTAAAATAATCTACAACTCCATGAATTCTCCAGCTCCAATTGGAAGGAGGCTTTGACCCCCTGTTTTATAGGCTCTAACCTAAAGGAAGCTCCAACTCCCTATTTTCTTCAACTCCAACCAGAAGGAAGCTATGACCCCCTGATTTACAGGCTCCAACCTGAAGGAATCTCCAACTCCCTGTATCCTCTGAATCCAACTGGAAGGAGGATATGACCCCATTTCCTTGCCCCATCCTTCCTGTAAATGTGTTGAAACTGCATAGAACAGATCTAGCTAGAAAATACCACACACATTTGTGGAGAGAAATTGAGAAAGAAGAAGCAAGAGAGAAAGAATGGAATAATTCTCATTAACCGAATGAATAATGAATAATTTACACATGATATACTCTGTATAACTCAACCAATGCACACTGGAGGAGAATCCAATGTGGCTTAGTGCTTTTCTAGATTGATCTGGACACACACCAATAGTTGAGGGAGTAAACTCCCACCTAGTCTAGTCTCTCAGCCAGTTACAGGAGTGAACTGCCACCTAGTTGAGTTAACTAGTCTATCATTCTTCAATTAATTTACTGAAATAGAGTGAAGTGAGGAGGAGATCAGGGAATCATGGGTAATGAACTATTCTGGTAATGATCTCAAGGACAATGTGCATTAGTTGGTGATGATCCCAATGTTTCATGGTGAAAATACCATTGTAGCATCTAGACTCCATTCAACTAATCAAATTGAAGTGAAAACTGAAGAGAATATTCTGCCTAGAGGAATATTCTTCCCAAAATATAGGAGACTGGATAATGACTAATAAATAAGGAAAAACCTTAGGAAAAATATATCTTAGGTGTGTGTGAAGTAACTCCAAAAATTCCAGCCTAAAATATAAGTGTAGACTCAACCTATCACTAATAATAAGCATGCCATTGATAATCAACCTGTCATGGATAATCAACCTGTCATGGATAATAAACCTATCACTGATAATAAACCTCACATTAATAATAAACCTGTCACTGTCCCTGTTACTATCTTTGTCACTATCATTGTCACTGATACTGATATCTCATCATCAACATCATCATCAACTATAACCAGATCCACTCGCATAGATCATATACCAAGACCATCATCAATATGTGCATCAAACCATATGGTAAGACATGTGTGCCATATCATCCATGTAACAAGCATGTGTCGTATCCATAAACTATGTGCCAATATATGCCTCCAACATGTTCCATAACGTCCATCAACCATGTACTAAAGCATTTACCATAATATTCATTAACCATGTACTAATATATGTACTATAAAATCCATCAACCATGTACCAAGATGTGCCTCAAACATGTAAACATATATGAAATTACATTTCAAAACTATGTGCCCAATATCCAAGATGCTCCTCAAACCATATGCCAAAATTATGCCTTAAGGATATACCATAACCATCCAAATAAAACACACAGAAAACATACTTTTAGTCATGTATAAATCTAGTGTATGTGATCACAAACCTGTAGACCTCCCCCAACTTCAACAACAAGAGAATAACATCTTCATCAAACTTTAACTCAGTCTCACAGGACTAGTGTTTGGATTAGTCAAAACCCCTAACTATGTACCTGTAATGAATAAACGTATGAAACTTTGACCCAATATTATTCAATATATCCTCTAAAATTCTTCCAATTTTCAATCCTTGAATCATCACTGAAAATGAGTTATAGAGAAAATGGCAGATGTTGTTGAATTATATCCTATTCTTGAGAGTGAACTTGTAGAACATGCCACACGCTGAATATTTGATATATCATGCTAAAAAATGCAAAAAAAATACCATGGAATATACTCTTCCCAATGAAATGGTCTCATGTAATTTGGATCCTCTATGAAAAATTTATGACTATTTTTCTCAGAACACCTATTTGAGACTAGTTTCAGGACTAGTAAAAAACCCTATCTTCTACAGAGTGTATCTCTGAAAATCCAATAACCAAGAACAAAGTTTTACCATAGGTGCCTTGATATTTATTCTCAGCAGTATCCAAGTTTTGCTATCTGAATCATTCTATAAAAAATGTTATAGTGAAAATGGTAAGATGACCTTTAAATATCATACCTTAGAACACATCATCACAAGATTTCATCCTCCCTTGGAATTTGTCCCTTCTTCACTTCATATTCCCTCTAAAATTCACCTTGTATATCCTTGGTTACCTCAAATAAAAACTAATTGAGTTGATGTAACAAATGAACTCCTAGGTTCCTTATTTATACTAGATCCGACACCCTCTTTTTAGGGTCGACTTGACCGAAATAAAATTCAATTTAATTTTTAATGATTATTCCATTGGGGATAACTTTAGCAACAATATCCTTAATATTTATTTTAATATTCATTGCAATGGGGATGACTTGTAACTTCTTGTTTGCAACAAATTTTCTTCCTTTAATTAATTTGGGGCCAACTTGTCACCTCTTGTTACAATTGTTTAGGGTTTATCAACCATACTTCGGGGATTCCATATTCAAGAGGGAATATCTCCTCAACCATGAGGAACCATGGTGTACCACCTGTTAGCACTGAGGGTCACACTTAGACTATTTTAAGTGTAATCCCAATACCCATCAGAATGTTTAGATTTGGATGAGTGATTATAGTAAAAAATAGATCAAACTAATAAGGTTCAAATCCTGATCTAATCCACGAAATTCCAAAGACTATATTCCGGTAAAAAGGGCTATCATAATATCCAACAAACGCATATTTGAAATATGAATAGAAGAAAATGCAAAAAAAAATCAAGATGAACAACCAATTTCACATCATGCTTGATTGACACATTCATATGGTTGAAACTTCATTAATTGGAATCCTTCTAATCAAGAAATACAGATTTTCTCCAAGAAGAAATGCTTCACAAAATACACAGTAAATCATCCACTGCATAACTCTGTTAACAAATCTGTTAATAAATCCTTTATAAATAAGTATTCCATTAGAGAAAGAAGACAAAGAAAATGAACAAAGAAAGGAGCACAAGTTGATCTTTGACTACACAAGAATCCTCCATCCCGATATACAGAGTCTGAGAGTTTACAAAATAGTAACAGCCTTTTTCCTATCACTCCAACCCTTTCCTTATCAAAATCGACTTCCATATATAGTGAATCATCTCTATATTCCCTAAGGATGTCTAAACCAAGGAGCTACATAAGATCCTCCTCCATTTAGTGTTATAACCCTAAATTGCACCACACATGCTTACTTAGCATCAGGCCAACTCATATCCCTTCTTTGCCAAAAAACTACTGAACAACTCTTCTAAAAACTTCATTTTTAAAAGTACACGCTAGCTAGCCCACTACAGCCAGCGTGTATAAAAACGTACACACTAGAAGGCCCACTACAACCCGCGTGTACCTTCAGAATCACGAAAAAAAAAGGAAATTTTCCGACGGGACAAAAAGTTATGGGTCAGTTAACTGACACTCTTGACCATGCATGGTTGAGGGTTCGTCCAAAACCATAGCTCCTGATAGCCTATAAAAGAAGGGGTAGGGGTACCATTTGGAGGAGGAAAACTATAGTGAAGAAACTCTGTCTGTTTGCTGAATCCATTGTCCC
Source organism: Picea engelmannii (assembly GCA_009831015.1). Taxonomy (NCBI): domain Eukaryota; kingdom Viridiplantae; phylum Streptophyta; class Pinopsida; order Pinales; family Pinaceae; genus Picea; species Picea engelmannii. The sequence goes on from ML786666.1 coordinate 322,988, forward strand.
AACTCTTTAGCCTTTCCTTAAGCCTAAGGAGAATTAACGCAAAGCAGTTGGAGGACAAAAGAAGAGGTGGAGCCCAGGATCAAGATCAAGGAGCGGTGGTCGGTCTCGACTTTGATTGTAAGTTGATTCATTTTGAAAATAATAAAAGAATACTTTTCCCGTCCCAATGCATGAGTTATCTATGATTTGTTTAATTTATGCTTAATTTCTAACCCTCAAGTAGAAAAGTAGCATGCATGCGTAGTGTTTTTTCTTGATTGCAGGATTATCTTTGGAAGGAGCAGCGCAAGCAAGCAGGCAAAGTGAAAAGGAGGATCTACACCAAACACCCGTAAAAAGGTTAGTAGTTCCATTCCATGCATGTATTGTGAAAGAGGGGTTTAAGTTTTGGGTGGTAGGTTAAAAAGTAATTTCTTTACGGTCAAAATATGCATGCAAGTCTGACCCTAGTTTGCTAGTCCGTAGGGTATTTTTCCCAACAATAGAGTTGGCGACCATACTGGGGAAGATACTCTTTAGGGTTTCCAGATTTAGTTGAGTTTTTGGGTAGTTTAAGATATTAGATTTTTTGTTCCTTTTCCTGTCATTTTTTGTAAAGCCTGAGCTAGCAGGGAGCCTGGTTCTTTATACCAGTTTTCCCTGACTGTTGCTTGACAGAAATTGTCAGGACACACAGAGGTACACGCGGCTTGGAGAAGGCCAACACGCATGTACTCGTGCCCTAACCTCTTATAGAACGCGTGTGAATGTTGGTTGTAGAGGTTTCAGTAGCGTGTAGGAGTTCAAGGAGCTTGAGAGGCAGTCGTCCTCTTCTCTGTCAGAATTATACATTCTCAGGGGATTTTTTGGATCCTGTCTGAGTCTTGCTGGTTCACAGTCTTGTCTCAGTTTGTCTTGTTGTGTTTTGTTATTCCTTGCAATTATTTTTCTTTTCTGTTAGAAGAAGCATCCAAGTCTTCAAGAGACCCTGGTTATCAATACCAGAGGCCTCTTCCTGGTCTAGACTGCCTGTGTTTATTTTTCTCTTAGAATTTATACATACACGTGGCCTATAAAAGGCCAGCCCGCATGTACACGCGTTCTATTTTAGCTCAGCACGCGTTCACACGCGTTCTGTTTCAGTGACAGTAGCGTGCTTGACAGGCTGCTTTTCAATCAGGGTGGGGAAGTCATCCCCTCCTATGGTGAGAAGTGTTCCTCTCAGGTGTTTGAGTCTAGGGTTGAACAGTCAGTAGGTTAGGGCCTCTTACCCTTAGCCTGTTTTTTCTTAGTTGATAATTGATAGAAAAGATAAAAAAGAAAAAAAAATTCTTTTATGGTTTTTAGACAAGCATAAGAGTCTGTGCTTTCTTGATTTCCATTGTGTGTCTTTGCTTTGATTCTTTGCGATCTACGCTTTAAGCTAGAATTTTGGTTTTTCTTAGTTTTAGGCTTGTCGATATTTTTCCTTTGTTGTTTGATTAGCACGTAAATAAATAAAAAAGAAAAAAAGAAAAAGAAAATCTTTTCATTTTCTTCTTTGTTTGAAGATTGTGTTTCTGCATCAATATCTAGGGAGAAGTCTTTTTGTTCATAAGTTTTTTGCAGTGCATTTAGAGCATAAGTAGCTCGTAGTCGAGCGAAATTCATTTATGTTTGCTACATGAAATCTTAGAAAAATTGAAAAGAAAAAGAAGTCTTTCTTTGTGAAAAGTTTTTGATTTTTTCATTTAGTAAAAGTCTTTTGTTTCCATCTTTTTTCATTTGTTTTTTATTTGAGTCTTTACACATCATCAGTTTCACGTTCACACCCCGTGACGTAAAAAATCCCATAAAAGCAATGCTAATTTAAAATCTATTAGAATTTTTGTTTGTAGGATTCATACACTAGTTCAGGACTAGGGCCTTGGATTAGGTTGGAGAGGAAACTCTCCCAAGGCCACTCAAAACCAAACATTGGAGTCTGTGATAGGGAGTGTAGAAGTCTAGTTTTGTGGAAGTTATCTGGGACCCCCCTCTAACACAGGGGATAAACATGAGGTCGCGTGTGGAAAGGTAGCGGAGATAACCCCTCCAAATCCGGACCAAGCATAGTGGAGAACACATATCGAGGGCTTGTTTTGGGATTCCGTCGTTTGAATTTTCCACGGGGCTTCATGGGTCTCGAATCCATTCAAGGTCCTCAGTTGTCTTTCGGACCATTTTCTCTTGATAACCTTGACAGGTTTCAGGCTTGATACCCTGCTCATTGTGGTCTACCCGACTTTTGACTGTACCCGCCTGGTGACTGTTCGTGTGCTGACAAACTAGTTGCCAATATTTTTTAGGGACATACACAGGTGATTGCGGGGGTATACTATGGTACCTAGGATAGACATTGGGCCACACTTTGCAGAGTATACTCGGAGGGTGCTTCCGTATTCGGGTTTCACTTGCACCGATAAGTTGCTCTAGTGTTGGTTGTTGTCACTGTTCTTCAAAATAGTTAGTGATTGCTTGTCTTATCGCTTAAGGGATTCTTTTTTAGTGTGTGTTACTATTTGAATGTGTAGAATACCTTAGCATGTGTTGGATCTTCTCACACAGTGGAGGATCCCGAGCTCTATCGGTCACGAAGGCTTCTGGGCCTGTCGCCGGTTATACTGGAGCCACCCCCGCCACCATTGAGACAGAAGCTAGACCAACAAGGGTATTTCGAAGCAACCGGGTTCCAAACCATTGTGCCCAAACAACTCCCAGAGGAATCAACCACCAATCTTGGCTCGGTTGAAACCCCAACCACTGATACTTAGCCATCGGTCATTGTAGCAATCCAATTTTATGAACGCCTGTCAGTGCCTCACACAACTATGGAAACAAATGTTGTTACTTCCTCTGGGAATTCTTCCATTCCCACCATCGTTTCTACCACAGGAGAAGCAACTCCTAACTTGTCGTCGTCAGTTCGGACCACCATGGTCTCGAACACAACTACGTCGCACAGTGGATCGATCCCATTTATCGCGGCGACCACAATTCCCTTCACACCTAGTGCGACAGGCCCTCCGTTTTCATATGGTATGCCTAGTTCGGGTACAAGTCCTACACTCACTCACTCGACTTTACAGACTTTGGGTCTGGGGGAAGGGAGCTCTAACACTCCTCTGCAAGGCCAACTTGGAGGCACTTCCATCCCTTTTAATGCTTTTCCTTATGTTGTAGGTCATATCTCTCTTTCGTCCCCTTCGCTTGGTGGTCTGCATCAGCAGTCCGTCAGGCAGCCTGCACACACTAGTTTATTTGGAGCCGGGAGACAAGGAACACCTGTGCACACTATGCTGGTAGGTTCATCACTGTTTGTTTGTAATGAGACATTTGGTAACAAGACTTTTGCATCCACCGCTTTCCCATCTGGGGGCACTCCCATTTTTGGATAGTCTACTCCGACGCAGGATACTATTCCTGCGATGGGGGCACATATAGCAGGACCTTGGAACTCAAGACAAGGATCCGTTCCCTCCTCTGGAATGCCATTTTGGGTTAATTCTTTCCACAGTCAATGGAACCCTGGACAGACTTCTATGACTCTCCCATTAGGACCAACATGGGCTAATCCTTCCCAAAGTCCTTCAAACACGATGCATGCCCAACATCCTATGTCCTTTATGGGGAATAAGCCAATGATGTCTCCACAGAATCAAAATCCTTACGCTGGTCAGGGCCATGGTTTCTACCAAAATCCGGGCCAGCAGCCAAACTTTTCCTGACAACCTGGTGCTAGTCACACTCCAGGACCCTTTTTCCCAGGCTATCAGCAACAACCCAAACTACCATTCCTGGCGACGTTACACTTGCCAGATTTGACAAGGTTGTTAAATGATCCTATATGTCACGATCCACATTGGCCTCCTATGCCAATGAAGTTGCCTTCGGACATTCCAAAGTTCGAGGCCAAGCGTAACGAAGATCCTGGTGATCACATGACTACCTTCCATCTTTGGTGTTCATATAACTCATTGAAAGATGACTCTTTCCAGTTGCGATTGTTTCAACGCACTCTTATCGGGAGTGCCGTGAAATGGTATATCGAGCTCAATCGCTCATAATACTCTTCTTTTGGCGAACTCGCGATGGCCTTCCTTAACCATTTCCAGTTACTTGTGAGATACGACGCTAGCACAGAGCTGCTTTCCAATTTCGAACAGACAACAACAGACCATATCTCTGATCATATCCGAGAGTGGAGATGCCAGAAGAGTCTAATTAAAGTACCAGTTCCACCAACATTCCTGCTTGAGTGGTTCCTTAAGTCTCTGGTCCCACAATTATCCAAATATGTCGCAACTTCTGGGGTTTTCTCCGAAGAAGATGTCATCATGAGGGCTCAACAGTTTGAGCTTATCTATTCTCAGTCTAGTTTATTATACGACATCCTACCAGATGCACCATGATCGATACTGGATAAAACTAGACAGAGAGTTGGACCGCATGTCGATGGTATTGTTGGTTCAACACAAACCAAGCCCATTGAGCAATTGACAAAGCAATTGCAACAGTTATCTATCCAACACTCAACAGCCAGCCAGACTACTGCTTTGGCTGCTCCTCCTACCCAAATGTCGGAAGTACACTCCATGCAGTCGACTAACCCAAAGGCCACCCAACAACCTGAAGGGAAGAAAAAACAATGAAAGAAGGGTAAGGGGAAGAAAAAACCCACTGATAATGCAGGCGAGGGTGCCACGGAAAAACGGAAGGCGAGGTATCCATGGAACTTGTGTGTGGAAGACCACCCGACCCATCTTTGTCCTCGACTTGCAGAGCTCCAAAATTTTTTCACACAACAACAACAAGCCGTGTTGACTAATCCCTTTCAACATGGGAAAAATTTAACTCAAGCCTCTACAAGTACCAAAGGGGGCAGCCAAGAAACCTACCCTCCTCCAAACAATTCCTCATCCATAGACATATATATGGTTAGGGGTGATGCTTTCATAAAGACTAGAGCACATGACTATAGTAAACCAAGCGCCTCTGTGAAGGGTAAAGAATCCGAACTCCCATCTCTTCCTCTACAGATCGAGAAGACGTTGGGAGAAACAATGACACACATTCCAAAGGGTTCATTTAAGAAAGCTTCTCACAACCCAAATGCAAGGGCCGCCCAGAATTACTCTGTGGTGGAAGATTTATCACAAACCCCTTGTGCGATGTCTGCTTTGGAGGTCCTCCAAAGCAGCCCTGCTCAGAGGAAAGCCTTGTTAACTGCTTTAGGCTCTACTGAGACTTGTAACCCGGGTACCATCATGCTATATACAACCAACTTAAAACCTCGTCTTCCTTACCACGTAGCATTTCAGATAGTAGTGGCTCATCCCATGAAAAATTTTACACGCAATATCTTTCGCACGGTGGTCAACAAGGGTGCCTCGACATGCATTATGTCGTTAGCATGTTGGAAGGCCATTGGCCAGCCCGCTTTTTCTCCATCACCTACTCTCCCAATTGCGTTCAATGGTCGTTCTTTCCGACCACATGGCATCGTCCCTTCTTTCCTTGTGAAGTTAGGAGGGAAGACCGTGTGCGTCGAAGTAGAGGTAGTCGATGCCCCCCTCGACTATAACCTCTTGTTAGGTCGGAGTTGGACTTACGCTATGCAAGTTGTGGTTGCTACCATTTTCCGAGTCTTGTTGTTTCCACAGGAAGGTTGGATAGTGACCATCGATCAATTGTCCTTCTCTAGACCTGACCCAACTTTGGGGGCATCCACGGTTCCCATGATTAATAATCCTCAAGCTGGTGTCGTTAACATAGGAGTTGGTTTATGCCCATCCTTGATGGGTACCTTAAATTACCCACCTCCTCATGACGATGTCAAGTTTATATCTAATCACCACAAGGCTGAGATTTTTCAAGTTTCATCGTTCCGCACGACTTACTTTGAGGATCCTTGGATTCTTCCTTCCCCATCAGCCACTATGGATGAGACAGGGAACTCAGGCATGTCCATGCCCTTGTCGGCCGCTAAAGTAGCGTACTCTTTAGTCTAGCAAGCTTCAGCTAACCCTAATCTGACTCCCGCACAAGAGTTAGATCCACTTTTAGAGCCTATTTGGGCTCAGGGTTCTCTTGCTAACATCGATTCGTTAGACTTAGTCTTGACTTCTGACGAAGCAGTAATTGAAGAAATGACTAGTCCGGACAAACCTTGGGAATATCTTCATCACATATCATATTTCCTCCCAAAGTTAAGCCGAATCAAAGTAGCAGAATTCACCGTGACTATGACTGGAGATAGGTCTTGTCATACTAATCCCTTAGCTACACACAAGATCTATGCTGAGGGTAATATGGAAACCATTTCTGAAATGATACCTATCAATATCTCCAGAACCCCTGGCGCCATAGACAATTTTTTCGTCAGAGCATACAACTCCCCCAAGGAGATGCCAGGGATCGACCCACAAAGAGTCTATCATGAGCTACCTTTATTGTTTTTCAAGCTCGCTTTGAGATCCGAAAACAACATCCGACGAGACTTCATTTATTCTTTTCGATCTCATCCGGATTAACTGAGAAAAGTAACCATTATGGAGNGAGTCTTCTTTAAGCCCTTTTCAGACTCCTTAAAGATGAAAAGATTGTCAAGTGACCTTGTGTCTTCAAACTCATTAAATTGGTCCAGAAGAACGTTCCTTAAATGGGTCTTCTTTTAAGCCCTTTTCAGACCCTTTAAACATGAAAATATTGCCGAGCGATCTTGTGGCCTTTCACACTCGCTAAACTGAAATTTGAAGTCACGTCTATCCGGCGGTAGTTTACCCCTTTTTCGGTCTAGACGATCAACTGTACGAACAAAGGTATACTCTATAGAACTTCTGTTCTTTAGAAGAGTACTCTCAAGTATGATTTTATCCCTTTTTCGGACCTGAGGGACTAAACTTACAAAAAAGAAACCCCCACGAAGTCCATAGTTAAGCTCTTTTCAGACTCCCTAAAATTGAAAAGATCGTCGAGTGACCTTATTCTTTCACACTTGTTAAATTGGTCCAGAAGAATATTCCTGACGGAGTCCATAGTTAAGCTTTTTTCAGACTCCTTAATAGTGAAAAAATAGCCGAGTGATATTGTCCTTGTCACACTCATTAAAATGGTTTTGAATTGACGTCTAATCGGTGCTAGTTTATCCCTTTTTCGAACTGACTAGACTATTGCCGAAAAAGGTACCCCAGCGGAGTCTCCTTTTATGCTTTTTCAGATTCTCTAAACATGACAAACCACCAAGCTTACCTTCTCTAGGCTCGTTAAACTTACATCGAAGGATGTTACCATTGTGTTTTCTATCAACCGCATTTGCATACCTTATCCATCAGCCTTGTGAAAATTTGCTTCTGCGTCTTAACACCTTTGGCCGACGGAGGATTTTTCCCGAGTATCATTTTACCAGAACATCAGTCTTGTCCTTGTGCCTTGAGCTTGTATGTTTGTAGTACTTGTTCCTCCATTGTAACATAATATTCCTTTATTCTTTTTCAAAATCATCAAAAAGAACAAAAAAAATCAAATATACCCCAAAAAGAGGATGGGAAAAGTATTTTCTTTATTGGCAGCATAATGAGTCGCCCTTGGATGAAGCACATATGTTTGTTTGATCATCATACTATGGGATATAGTACGACCTTAGGAAGTTGTTTCTCGCTATATATAGTTGTGTCCTCCACCGTTTGGTTACTCTTCCAAACATATGGAGAGTTTGCATTGCCTCCTGCTTCATAGACTTATGATTAATAGATATGATGCCTGAGTCTTATCACTTGTCGTGATATTATCCAAGGGAAGTTTGTCACTAAGCCTGAGTTGGCCCCTCTACAATTTGTCTCTTGTCTGCATACCCGACCATCCTGAACGTCCAATCAAATCCTTGTTCAAAATCACTAAAGCCTTCAGTATGATCATCAAGATTATCAAGTCCATAACCGACGAGTCGTCGAAGACCTCTGGGTAGTGCAGTCGTACACTCATATTACACTCCTACCCGAGTTTTAGAAGATTTTGAAATTGTTACTAGATCTCTAAAGTACGGTCATCAGGCCGAATTAGCTTCTGGGAGATGGATACTCTATATGTATATCTTTCTGATTTCGAGATGTAGCTCCGCTGTGTATTATTCACGGCTACTCTTTATAGTTATTTGACATGGATCTACAGTGTATTTGATTGGTAGCCATGGTTCTATTTTATCCCTATCATGGGTATGCCCGCCTCGGTGAGACATTTGTTATTTTGCAGACGGCACCTCCTGGTTCCTGATTCTTGGGCTCACTCATTCAACATATCCATACAGATTGGTAAAAGATTGGTAATGTATTTCGGCCATCAGATGCTCTTCTAACCTCACACATTAGGGGGAATCTGTTATAACCCTAAATTGCACCACACATGCTTACCTGGCATCAGGGCATCTCATATCCCTTCTTTGCCAAAAAACTACTGAACAACTCTGCTAAAAACTTCATTTTTAAAAGTACACACTAGATGGCCCACTACAACCTACGTGTATAAAACAGTACACGCTAGATGGCCCACTACAGCCTGCGTGTACCTTCAGAATCACGAAAAAAAGGAAAGTTGCCGACGGGACAAAAATCTATGGGCCAATTAACTAAAACTCCTGGCCATGCATGGCCGAGGGTTTGTCCAAAACCCTGGCTCCTTCTAGCCTATAAAAGAAGGGGTAGGGGTACCATTTGGAGGAGGAAAATTATAGCGAAGAAACTCTGCCCATTTTCTGAATCCATTGTCCCAACCCTTTAGCCTTTCCTCAAGCCTAAGGAGAATTAACGCAAAGCAGTTGGTGGACAAAAGAAGAGGAGGAGCCCAGGATCAGGATCAAGGAGCGGTGGCCGGTCTCGACTTTGATTGTAAGTTGATTCATTTTGAAAATAATAAAAGAATACTTTCCCGTCCCAATGCATGAGTTATCTATGATTTGTTTAATTTATGCTTAATTTCTAACCCTCAAGTAGAAAAGTAGCATGCATGCATAGTGGTTTGTCTTGATTGCAGGATTATCTTTGGAAGGAGCAGCGCAAGCAAGCGGGCAAAGCGCAACGGAGGATCTACACCAAACACCAGTAAAAAGGTTAGTAGTTCCTTTCCATGCATGTATTGTGAAATAGGGGTTTAAGTTTTGGGTGGTAGGTTAAAAAGTAATTTCTTTACGGTCAAAATCTGCATGTAAGTCTGACCCTAGTTTGCTAGTCCGTAGGGTATTTTTCCCAACAACATTTAGGAGTCTTGTTACAAAATATTCCAACAAAAACCTAACAAATTCCTATTTTTTGGGATCTTGTCTATTGAGATAAATGCATTTTGAAACAGGTCATGATTCTTGATATGGAGATGGAACACATGTCTCTCATGTCCAACTAACTCCTAGGAGACCATTTGAATCTTCCCTAACAGCTGGTAGCATTCCCATAGCTCGAATTTGTAAGACGGTTAGAGTTCGCAACGCCCATGACAACATGCGCTGCGAACTTTCCTATAGGTGATTATTTTTTCTTTTCTCAAAAAATAAAAACTAGGTCGATCTGAGTTTTTGTCAGCAAGTAAAAAACATCATTCTTTTCCTCCACAACAAATTCCAGAGGAACCCAGATTGACATGCAAAATTTGTGATCAAAACAATCCTTTGTTGCGTGCTAATGCTTACAAACTGTCATAAATTACCAGTTCGCAGCGTCGGTGCTGCGAACTTTCCTATAGCAGCATATTTCACCTTTACAAAGCTTCAAAACCTCAAAACTTATGTCAGGAGTCCAAAAATGCTGCAAAAACTTTATTATCTTGATATATGACTAGAGGAAAACACCAGAACTGCAAATCATGGTAACTCATATACATCACCAAAAATGTTGTAAAATGCATGAAAACTAAAACTTTGACCAAAATTGATGTTGGTTATGGAGGCTCAATTTATTTATCTTTTTGTTCTGCAGATTCTTTTGATATCCACCTTGGCCAACATGTATACTCACTTCTTGGCTGCTTTATGTAATTTGTTATGACAATTGATGTGTGAAAACATAGTGAATGGGAGTTTTATGGTTTAATGACAGAACTATTTTCCTAAAGTCCACCTTGTCCAAATATTTATACACATCAATGGTATGAGATAGAGCACCTTTCAATAAGGAGGAATAAAGGAATAACCATTGAGATTTGTAATGAAATGAAGACAATTGAAGATTCTTGATAATAACAGGCTTTCAACAACATAGATATTAGTTTGCAACACTAATGAAGTATGCAATTTCAGACTAGGTTTTCAAATGATTTGACCATAAACTTTAGGTTTCATAGAGGTCTCCTTCAATGGATTAATATTACACTTTAAAATGATGCAGAAAATGAGGGTTTCAACCAATTCTAGAAACAGAGGGTTTGCAGCGCTAGTAGATAAACCAACAAAAACCCCTCTCTCAACCCTTAAATAGCATGAAAACTCTGACAGAGTACCTAGTGAACCTGAGATTGATGTTGATGTATGTGAATTTGAACAGATATGTCTACAAGCTATCCAACCTCCAACTCTCCTCTTAATCCAGTTGGAAGCGCCAAGCTCAAACATAGTTTGCACACTTCGAGGAAACTTTTAATAGATCTTATGACATAATTCCTGAAGAAGTGGTTAAATGTAGGCTCTGAAAACAATAAAATCCTCTTTTACATGATCATTTAATTGAAATTATGCTAAATGAATGCATGAAGTACTTAGAGTACGTTGCAAACTCTCCTAGTGAGTTGGAAGCACATACAACTAAGCCTGATTTGACATTCAAATGAATGGATGGTGACAATGAGAAACTTATATACAATTTGGAGGTGTGACATGCCAAGGTAATGATCTAAAAATCAAAGGTGTGATTCATAGGGGTTTATTTACCTTGTCATGATGAAAAATTACATAACCTAAAGACTCTAGACCAAGGCTAGGCATAACTCAACTTATTTTAAACAAACCCTAAGTTTTTTACCACAGCCTAAAGACTCAAAACCTATGACCCATAAACCTTATGACTCAAAAAACCAAACCAAAGTGACTCTTTTTGAACACTACAATTCTATGTGCTAACACCACCTACTGTTGGAAATGGTATGACGAGGAATATCCATCTATGATATGTTTTCATGCATGTGTAATGTCCTTCATACTATTTTTCTTCAAACAACTTCAGGCTTCATGACCACACCTTTGGGGATTCTCAACCACTTAGCCATCTTTCCATGGATTCTTATATAATTCTTCAAAGAGTCTTCCTATGAGGGCCATGCTTAAAGATACACTACAAGGGGACCAATTTAGAGACTTCTTCAAATACACCCATCACTTCTAGATGCTTTCAAACTTGCTTTGGGGCTTACTTATTCTAGGGTTTACCAGGGTTGACATCAGTGACAACCAACTATACAAAACGTAGAAGTGCCCCTTCAATTTAGGATATTGACCTTTGGAGCTTATTTTGACAAAAGAAATTGAGGAACCAAAGGAGAGGAGATAATTTTATAGATAGGGAAAAGGGAGGTAGAATGAATGTGAGGCAGAAGGAAGGGTGTAGTAATAGAGTGGTAACAATAATGAGTGGAGAGAAATCACACATAAACAGAAGCAAATAGAAAATTGTGAAGTTTTCATGAGGAAAATAGGAAGCTTTCCCAGAACAAGAATGGTCAATATTGGAATAGAGAATACCCAGATCTAGACTAAAGCAGAGAGGTTCATGGGTTGGTGCTTGTTGGAAAGAAACCGAAACTACTAGGGGGAGGGTGTTGATTGATTTGTATCATTGAAGGGACTCCCTTGTGTAGATGGAATATGATTGGGAAGGCACCTGATAATATTGTGGAGGCCCTGGGATCAATGGGAAGAGGGGATTTATGTTTTTTCCAGTGTAGTGAAGGAGACTAACCTTCCTAAGAAAATCCCTAACCTGAAAGACAACTTGTGAGAGTCCCTTGGTGGTATCATGGAATGAAATGAGGTGGCTTGATCTAAATATAAAAATTTCAACAGAATGTATGGTTGGGTGGAAAGGAATTCACCCTCATTCAATTGATTGGTCGAAATTTGAATCGAAATAAATAAGTATTTCCTTAATTACCTAGTAAATGTTTGTTAATAAACATGAATTGTGTTTTTTCCTCAATTGTAGCTTTAATATGTTGATTGAATGTTAAAACCTGAGCTTCATTGGTATCATGAATCCCTTCTAAAATATTTATTGATTACATGAGACGATTGTGTATGGGAGATCAATGGAGGCCTGTAACCCTTTGCTTTTCCAAGTCGTTGAATGGAAAGTTTGTAAGATGAGAAAATATTCACTAGTGTCTCTTGTGTATTAGGGAAGTGGGTTAAATATTTGAGGAGTTGAGGGTTAAAATATGTTAAGAACCAAATATCAATATAGCATAGAAAATCCTCAGAAAAAGTACTCAACGCCTTGAAAAAGAGATAATTTCATATAATAAGCCTCTTCGAGGGGGAAACCTCCTTTTACCCCACTTAAATGTTCAAGTACAA
>ML786666.1:340411-364483 GCA_009831015.1 Picea engelmannii
TGGTATATATAGGAGACTAGGAGGTATAATTACAACTAATGGCCTAAAGCCGACATAAATAAAATAACATTACTAATATAATATGCCCCAATTAAGGGGTAATGAGCCAATATTAGGGCTTAACAAAATATTGCAAGCAATACCCAGAAGGATATGGGACGAAATGCCTTGAAACACCCCTTAACCCTATTGAAACCCTTGTTTAAACCCCGAAGAAACCTCAACCATTTATTCAAAGTGAAGGATTGATCATGATCGTTCATCTGAGACCTATGCTTCGGATAAACCATTTTAGAAGGGGAGCCTTTTGGTAAAATTTGAAAGTGATTCCAAGGTGAAATCTTCGATGATAAATTTTCGAGCTAACGAGAACTATCAATCTACTAGGAGGGTCGGCTGACGAGATCAGAACCATAGATATTGTCACAACTATCCTCATAAGATTGTTGGAGTTTTGGCATTCGGAAATATCCATGAAGAATGAGTGGAATAAATTTTTGATGACTGAAACTTGAAGGTGAAATTCTAAGAGGACTAGAGCTATAGATTTGTTGGTGACTTGGCTGATGAGATCTAATTCATTGACTTAGCCAAGAAACTAGTTGATAGAGAACCATGCTAGAGTCATAGGGCCAATTATCCATCGTGAGGATCTGATATCCGAGAGATCTATGACCATTATATGTGAGGATCCAATGACCGTCGAATCCATCAAAAGATTCAAGTTCGGAAAGAGATTTCTTGGGAGAACCATGAGGTTGTGGAAAGGGGTATTTACCGAAAGAGAGAATCCAAGTGGAAGTGAACCATTGATCTATTGAGGATTCAGTCCAATGAGATATCATTTGTAGACCCCACCTGTTGAGTGATTGGAGGAGAATAAGTTAGGTCATTAGCCATCGCGTGGTATGAAGGTTTCAAGTGAATCGAGATCGTTGTTTTCTTAGTTCCTAACCGTTGGATCTATTAGGAGTGAGGCTTGTTGAAACAGATCTTAAATTTTTATCCTTAAGGCCTAGATTTTTTCTTTTTCGGGTTTCAACTTTTCATAAAACAAGAGTTTCGTATCATTTCTAAATACACTATACCTTTTTCTTATTTTTTTTTTAATTTTTCGGATAATGAACGAGAAAAAGGTTTACAAAAAATATAAGACTTCCGATTCTTTTTATTTGAAAACTATTTAAAATGTGTTGAAATTTAAATTTACGATTTTTAAATTAAACTTAAAAAAAAAAAATCGGGATTCGGGGTTTCCTACAAACAAATTTTTGATGCAAATGAAATCGTAAAATCTCGATCCCCGATTTCCCGAAATGTTGGAATCTTAATTTTAAAACGAATTAATTTAGTCTCTTATGAGAAAGATTAAGGGTTAAAATAATTATGTCACGATTTCGGGATTTGTGGTTCAGTGAGAACACGTCTCCTATCATCATGTTTCTCGAAATCCCGATTTCCAAAACCCCGATCCATAAGTCACGTTAAATTAAACTAATTCTGTTTTGGCCTTAATCGTGATTATTTAGTTAATTAAGATAAGTTAAGTCCTATTTAAAAAACAAGCCATCACAATTTTGCGATTTCGGAGATCGGATTTTATTAATAACACACGTCTCCTGTCATCATGTTTCCCGAAATCCCGATTTCCAAAATCCCGAAAACATCTAATCTCAATTAATTAATGTGCTAAAAGCGTTTAAATCTTAATTAAAACATCGTGATTTCATGATTTCGCATTTTCAGAAATCGTTTTTCATCGACGACATACCTCTCGACATCAAGATTTCCGAAACCCCGAAAAACGAAGTTTTCAGCTTTAAACTATGATTAACATTAATTAACCTTTTCTCAAAAACAAGATTAATGGTAATCATTCTTAGGTGTTCATTCATGTTTTTCTTACCAATTAAGTAGGTTTCTCATTTTCTTCAAAACCCGAAGGTACCTAAATACGAACATTAAAAGCGTATCTCGGTAAAATATCTTTCGCATTAAGAGCTTTAAATTCGTGACAACTGTGCAAATCTTGTCATTTTTTAAATATATTCAAAATAAACATTCGAATGTCTATGTTTTCATTCTAAGCTAAGCTCGTTCATCCATTTTCTGTGACAGGTTTTCAAATAAACGCAGAAGTGATCATGGAACCCATAAAGGCACCGAAGAAGAATGAAGACGCACATGAAGGAGATATTATCTTCGACACCACTCCACATGCTATAGATTCTATTAAATCTTGGACTCAAATCTCAGATTTGCTGGAATACGAGTTTGAGAATGCTCATCGTGATTCTGAAAATCATTTCTGGGACATAGCTAAGTTAGAGCTTCATAAGATCGTTGCGCGCCCGAGGCTTGTGGCATACACTGATTTGATCAGTTGGGCTATGGATAAGGTCGATATCCCAACAAGGATCATTTTAAACAACCAAGGAGCTATTGTTGACTCATTTAGACCAGAGCACATTCAAGTAATGTATAAACTCTCGTTGAATCCTAAACATACTTTTAATGTTGAATTTTTAGCAGAGTTTCAGAGAAAAGAATGTATTGAGGAAAACCAGACATATCTCGATATGATTAGAGGATGGGCGAGGTCTGAAGCAAATTTTAGGGATGAATCTCATGGGATTTATGCTATAGCCTCCTTAAATGAATACATGGTTTATGTAGCCATTATGTTATGTTATGTAGAGTTTTCGGGAGAAAAGATCCCTGTCATTTTCATGCAAACTGGGTACCCTTTTTAGAGGAAGCTTCAGAAGGAAATGGTTTTAACTGGCATAAGATTTTGTCGGATAACCTAACACAAGAAATTTTAAACTACAAAGCAGCCAGATCAAAGGGACAACCAACATCTTTTTATATGTCTGCATACATTATGGATGCAATCTATTTTATGACTCTCTTTCCATTAATGAATTGGATTTGGAGCATTTCCTGTCCAAAACCCATTCATAAATATCACTCGGCCCTTTGGGAAGAAAATGCTAAAGACGCATTTTACGAGGTTTGTCATTTTATTATTATTCCTATGCACATAATGTTTTTTGGATGCGAACCCCCTTGCATTTCTTATGCAATCACAGAAATTCTTAAAGCAGTTGCCGACTAGTTTATTGAGGAAAATTTTTCCTACATTAGGGTTTATGGTTGTTCCATTCCCCATCGTGCACTCCCTAAATTCCTACCGAACATATTGGTGTGTAGGGAGGTATCTTATCAGATAGTAAAGGGCGGTGTTGGATTAGAATTAAAAGCAGTTCAGAAGAAATCATGGCCATCTTTCCCTGTTCATATTGGGAAATTTTCTTTATCAAATTTAGGCCATTCTAAGGTAGAGGCTGAGTCATTAGAATAAGTGAAATTAGTAGATATTGAGCACAGAAAATATGACCCCTACCAAGTAATAAGTAGGCATTTCATACATTGTAATCTAAAGGCGTATGAACATGAAGTATCTATTTATGATGATATATTTAAAGATGTTAAGTCTTATAAAGAAGTACTGAAAAGAGTCCAGGCCTTGCCACCTGAATCATGGACTGGATTCACATATTTTCAAAGCCATAGGTGAATTTGCCTACCTAAGAGTTTGTAGGGTGAAATTTCGACCCCACCACCAGAACAAGAAGGACCCCCTCCAGGGTTTGAAACTAATACACAGGATTAAAAAAATAACAATGGTAAGTTGAAGAATACCGAGATACCTTCCCAAGACATAGAGGGTTCTCAAACAAAAGAATCGGGAAAAAAGAAGAGAAAAGAGCTAGAAACAATTCCAGAAATCATGAAAAATGTTCCAGAAAAGATAGGAGGAACAGCTTCAATAGAGCTCGGTAGTCCTATCACCTCTTTAACTCCATTGCAGTCAACTTTTGGAACCCCCCATGAAGGAGATTTATATGTCAGTGATCTAGAGCTGATTTCGAGAGATGAAATCCCCCCATCAGATTACTTTTTCAGTAAAAAGCAAAGAGTAGTCTTGAAACAGGAAATTCATCCAACAGGAGAAGGGATGATTAAAAAGCATAGGGTTATTATAGATGGAAAGAAACTCAAATGTGTTCAGTGTATTGAAGCGGAGAAAGGAAGTTCGTCAACGCAAGCTTAAAATATTTTTTAAATGCTTTTATCATTAGAAATTAGAAAGAAATTGTAAATGGTTGACATTATTTTTTATATGTAACCGTAATATTAGGAAGTTGGTTAGTCACCAACGAGAAATTTTTGATGAAAATTTATAAATGTAGTTTCTAAAGACTAAGAAAGGGCTTCGGAATTTTTGGAGAGAGCCAATTGTAATAACAGTTTTCAAACATCATAATATAGATCACAAACGAGATTCTGAATCTTGCAAATTTGTAGCTATGTGTTCTTCAACCCTGTTTATTATACTTTGTTGTATTTTTCTTTCAATGTTTTTCTAATGAATAATCAATTTGAAGTTATCTACATCATTGATTTCTAGTTCAGATTGTTTGGATATCAAATTATTTACAGTTTTTCCTCTGAAATTGTTATTAGTAATTTTAAGACCTGTAAATCTTTTGTACCTTAATACTTAACTTTCGTTAGAAACCTCATTTTCTTTCATTATTATCTATCGAAATATGAGATTCTTTCTTGATTAAAGCCTCATATTTTTCTGTAGTGTTTATTTGTTATTTTATGATTCTCAAAATTGTTACAAATCCAGGAAACGACCTCGAATGTATTTACATTACTATTTTGAATTTCAAAATTGTGTTTCTTGTTCTCATCTCTAGAAAATTTGAAGTAACATTTGATTAAAATCCTTTTACAAATAAATAAAGTTTTGTCCTCCATGACTATTCCAAGTAGCATACAACCCAACATTGAACCAGGCCTTCAAGATCAAACCAGTATTGCCTTGAATTTATTTAATTCCATTTTACAAACAACAACTAACCGGGTTGAGTTAGAACGTTCATGGGCTGCTATTGAGAGAGACATTAGCATCCAAGAACAACAAGAAGCAAGACAGAGACAGTTGAGAAACTAATTCTGCTTCAACCTTCCTTTTGAATTCTTATTCTCAAATTATTCCTTCAATTATTTACGGATGCCTTGACGGTATACTTTATATCCTTAAAGTATAAACTCAGGAACAACAAGGCTATCATAAATAATGGATCAAAGGTGATCGTTGGGGTTGTACAACCTGTCTTTATGATGAAATGGGTTTCGAGCCACTGCCAGTCGTTGATCTAACCGAGCCGAGTGATTTAGAGTCATTCATCTAGGAGAGTTTCTCTCTTGGATCACATAGATGCATTCTGCAAAACGATTGCTATAGGAGTGTGATACATCCAATGACATGTAAATTCCACGCTAACACACACACCAAAATTTTCTTCAATGCAAATGATGTGGAGGATTCCACGTGAAAACCATGTAGGATAGAGGACGTGGAGAAGGGAAAATACCATAAGACCTCAGACCATTTTAGACTACATACAGACCCAAAGGAATACTCCATGCAAGTTGGTTTCTACCCATGATGTTAAGACCCAAGATTTCATTCGTAGTGGGAGGAATGTTTGACATCCCTCTAGAATAAGTAGGGTTTAGGGGGTTGGGTGTGTTAGAAAAACTTTACAATTTTACCTTCACTTGAATGAGTGATCTAATACACTGGAATAAGTGTTATTGGATAAATCTGTAAGTGCAGACACAAACCGATCTCCCTAGATCCACCTGGATCTAGAACAAAGAAAGACAGAACATGACTCTTTCCCTAGATTCTAACCATTGAATTAAATAGGAGGCAATAACAAAGAACATACCTTATGATAACTTCCTTTGGTCTTTGTTGCTCCCGCTTCGCTCCAGTGCTCTCTTACAGTCAAGACCAAAACAATACAAACCAAACGAAGTGAAGAAGGCACAATCTATTCAACAGTCAATCTATGTATATGATCAAGGAGTTATACAATAAAGTGGAACTAGCTTTATGGGAAAGGGACATATTACTGTATCATATTAATGGAAAGTAAAGATTACAACCTGAGCCTTGATGTCGCAAAATTCCTTTCGATGGACCTTGGCTCCGACACACACACACTTTCTCACTAGCATGAAGAAGATCAACCACCTTTGATAAACTTGTTGGAGTATTAGTTGTTGTAGCATCAGTCCTTTACACAATATTTCACCAATTCTCCAATGAATCTTGCTTAACCTTGTTTGCTTAACCTTTTCCATGAGAATTCACTCAATATATAGGAGAGAATGAATTGGTTACTTGGATAAGAATGATCCCAAAATATCAGGGAATCCAGTACTAGGATAACCACTCGAATGCCATCTCATCCTTCTAGAAGATTCCCTTCTAGAAGAATCAAGAATTCATCTTTTTCCTTGCTTAAGAAAGAGTTCACACCCTAGAAGTTTAACACAGTGAGAACTTCTCGCACCCTGTCTTAAGGCAGCCTGCGAGAATCATGCATTCTCGCAGGAAAATATACTAGCAGCCTGCGAACAGTCTTCAAAAATGTGATTTCTGGAAAGAGATGAAGGTAACTTTTCTCAGGAGAAAGTTCTATTGAAGAGCCTGAGTACACCATCATCAATACATCATCATGATGACCAAAATAATGGGTAACAGAATGCCCCCCAAAGTATGAGGTTGGAACCAGTGACAGACGATATACTTTGTAAGTTGCATGTGTGTGTCGGGAACTAGGAGCACATCTAATCGGAAACCTGCAAACAACCAAGCATCTACAGAATATCATATATACCAATTCTGAGGTAGGCATTCCCATACTCAGATCATAGACTGATGACATTATAGACATGGGTCATGGCCACCAATCATACACCGTGGATCCATGCCGTCAAAATATAGCATAGCCACCTAAATACACTGTGGATATATGCAAGAAATTTCAAATTGAGACGACATAGCCAGGAAACATACACAGTGGATCTATGTGTCATAAATTGTACATACTCCATCACAACCTGGATCAAAAAGATGATATCCATGGTCTTCAATCTCATCGCCCAAAATACGAATCTAACCATGTGATTACATGTGTTGAATTCAAACATGGTAGAAACCACTTGATTACCGGTCATTGATGAAACCGTTAACAAGTGCGAGGGAAATCACCATTGATGTCACTGACTCCCAAGGTACTATAGTACAATCCATCGAGTGTGAATAAATGATTTGATGTTGAACATCCGATGGAATCTATTGAGCAGGGGTCAATGATGTAAACCCACTGTCGAAAGCGAGGAAACCTACCATTGAGGCATGCAAGATCCAAGGTACCAAATAATTTCTAAGTCTTGATTCCAGATAATGAGATGAAGTCGACGGAACAAAACTCGTCGCGGGAGGGCCTTGTTGTATCCCCCATCAATGACACGAAATGAGTAACAGATTTTGAAGGTGAAACAGAGTATGATGTGAATTGGACTGGACATAGGGAAGGTCGACACGAAGATAATGGATAACTGTAGATGGTCGACTCAATATAGGTTTTAGATGGACTTCTCTTGAACATATGAACGACACGACCAATGATTTGGCAGCATTGACTCAAAGACGACACATGGAATGACCTTGTATCAAATCGAATGAGATACAAATGGATTTCCCAAACCGGCTTCAAATGATGAATAGGGGGTGTCATGTTCAAGAGTGACACTTACTGCCACTTAATATGAAGATGAAAACATATCCCTTTCACAAGTTTTCCCCCACCATTTCTAGCGAGTACCTCTTTATTTTTATGCAAGCTTGAGGAGGATAACATATTCTTTTTGATGTAAGCTCATCCTTCGGATGAGTCCCTCGGAGTATTTTTGACGAACCCTAAGAAGGAGTGGTTCGGTCCCATCACGGGTCTGGCAATGTTTGTTTAACAAGTCCAGAGCTAGAAAACTCGAAGGTTTTTCATGATTATAGAGTTTGGAAAAACAATTAAAAGAGAACTCTCTCAGTTCCTTTTTCATAAAACAGTCTGGATGAGACCGAAAAAGAGATAAATTATCGCTCACCAGATGCTTAATTCAAATACTTTATCGAGCGTGAAAATAGAAAGATTGCTCGACGATCTTTTCATGTTTAGAGAGTCTAAAATGAGCTTAAAGAGGACTCCAGGGGGTTCCTTTTTCGTATAACCTTTACGATTCCGAAAAAGTGATAAAATTATACTCGGTTACATTCTCACTTATTTACGAGCACGAGAAAGAACAAAGACTAAGATCAGTAACTTATTCTCATGTATTTACGAGCATGAGAAAGAACAAAGACTAAGCTTGGGATTGTTTTTATTTTTACGCAAGCTTTAAAACAAAACAAAACTATGCTTGGGATAGATTTTAATTTTTACACAAGCTTAAAAACTAAACAAAACTATGCTTGGACCTGGATTCATTTTTACGCAAGCTTGAACCAGAGGGAACTATGCTTGAGGTAAGTGGTTTCATTTTTACACAAGCTTGAACCACAGAAAACTATGCTTGTGACTTCCCAACGCATAACACATGGATGGTTGGTACTTAGCCCCCAGCTTAAGAAACTAGCGGCTTTACTTCAGCATGAAGTCCAGAGGCTGAGGCAAATGCCCCCCAAGCTTCATTTCATCCAACTGCAAAGGAGAATGAAATGAAGCTTCAAATACTAGACAAAGGACTTGACTCAAATAGAGAGGGGGAAAACTATTTCATTTTTTAACAAGCTTGACACAGAAACGAGAACTATGCTCGTAACCTCTGCTTCATTTTTTAACGAGGTTGCCATAGAGACAAAAAAACTATACTGAAGCGGTTTCATTTTTTAACAAGCTTGAAATTAGAAAACTATGCTTAAAGACCTCTGTTTCATTTTTCAATGAGGTTCCCTCAGAGACGTAAAAACTATCCTCGGATGGTTTCATTTTTTAACAAGCTTGAAATTAGAAAATTATGCTCAAAGACCTCTCTTCTTGATCATGGATTCCAAAAAGACAATGTTCTAGAATGACACCATGTCAAGGGACAAAACTCGGTCATGGCTTCCAAGAGGTCTTCACTGGAAGGAAGAAACACACTCTAGAAGGACACGATGTCGAGGGTCGCGACAGGAGTAAAGAGATCAGGCTCTAACAACCCTATCGAAGAGATCACCATCTCAACTACTAGATCTAAGTCATCAGAAGTTGAATCCATGGGCGACAATGCCACATAATTGACCTGTGGCGGGGGCGATACCATCTGCATATAAGAACCATTCAGGGAGGCAATCCAGGCAGGTTCAATGAATGAAATTTGATCAACAGTCACAACTCGTCCATCGTGGGGGAAAGAAATCACACAAAAAAGAGTAGACACTATAGCTTTCATGGCATAGACATAATCTCTCCCAAGGAGTAAAGAAAAATCCAAGGGTTCTTGGACTACCATGACATCGATAAAGATATTTTCCCCTCCCAAAGTTACAGGAAACGGAGGAAGGGCCCCTAAAGGTTGACTAGTTATTCTGTTAAAAGATAACAGATTCTGCGTAACAGGCGCAAGTGGAGGACAACCCAAATCTTGCCAAGAAATAGAGGACAAAATACTAACAGATGCACCTTCATCTATTAATGTTTGGGGAACATCACGACCACAAACCTGTACTGTAATCTAGAAAGGAATGTGAGAGGGAAGATGACGTCCAGTTAGCACACCCCAATCAAAATGGATGGCCTCATAACTTGGAGGGGGTCCTATAGGAGAAGGAGGAATACCCCTCGACACGGTAGAGTCTATATCAACGAGAAAAACATGGGCAGTATCGGGTTTACTCTCGAGCGGGAGAGTAGGATCGACCGATGAAGAGATCAAATCGACCACTTG
Organism: Picea engelmannii; assembly: GCA_009831015.1. Classification (NCBI taxonomy): domain Eukaryota; kingdom Viridiplantae; phylum Streptophyta; class Pinopsida; order Pinales; family Pinaceae; genus Picea; species Picea engelmannii. Next base: position 350,273 of record ML786666.1, read on the forward strand.
GGGTTCATTCTCCAAGGGGAGAATGGGGTCGACAGGTGGAAACGGATCGACCTCTTCGGTGTAACTCTCTAATGGGAGAGTGGGGTTGACCGAGGATGGTATCGTATCAACCACTTTGGCAACTAGTTCAACTAAGAACATGACCAGATTGACAACATGATCAACCAGATTGACCGGTGAAGGGACCGGAGTGATCATTCCATCAACTACAAGTGGGTTGAGAGAAAGATTACAATAAGCAGCTGGAAGTTGAGGCTGTGAAATAGTCATGTCTTCCAGTAATTTTGAGGCTTCATCCATTCGAGAACAAAGGTGAGTGAGATGACTCCCTTTGCATAACATACATGGGAACTTGACTCTACTTTTATTCCTCCCAACCGTATCATGACTAGTTGACAGGAGGTCATCAGTATGTTGTTCATAAGTTGATGACATGGGTTGGTCAGGGTGTGTAGACCATACTTCTATAACCTTGGATAGACCAGGGAAATCCTTAAGAAGATGGCTACCCTTACAAAGCCTGCAAGGGTACTTGGGCTTACGAGTTGTTTGGGTGATCTTGACATCATCAACACTCCCAGCATGATTAATAGTACCTGGTTGTTTTCCAACATGTTTGATAGTGGTTGGAAGTTTGGATCCTTGCTTAATTTTCTTCTTATTATTCTTCCTTTTCTTCTTCTTCTTATTCACCAAGTTACTATCTTCAGAACTTTCGCTCGACGAAGAAAATGGAATGGAAGGCGACCTTGCAATTGAAGAAGGCGAAGAAGACCTTACTGGTGAAGATGGTGAAGGATCAACATGAGGTTGATGTTCTTGGGGGGAAGTTCTTACGACCGAAGCACTTACTGCATTAGGGATTACCTAAGTGGAAAACAACCACACAGACAATCCAATTGTGAGACCTGGAAGGCTCAAAGTAGAGATGTGAGGAGGACCGATGTTTCCATGGGAAGGAAAAATAAAAGGTTCCCCTAGAACAGGGGTTCCTTCATTGGTCATTTCGAGAACTGATGTCGTTAAATAAATCCAACCTAGAGTCTGCTAGGGAAAACAAACAGCACACGCTAAAAATCTAGGAAAAAGCAAACAAACAAAACCTTCTCACAATGAGCACACTAGTTGGTGATGAAATCCAACGTCGCAGGAACAAAGTAAGAAGGGTATGAGATAGAGCGGGTGGAAAAGTTACATTGACTACCTACTTAACGAACTTACACCCTGGTGCAAGCTCCCACACATAATCGTGGGTATACCCTCCAAGGATCCCAAGTGAGTTTGGCCAACGTCGATTCCAGGTACCGTGAAGACTTGCCCCTCCATAGTCACCTCGGGTAAAGAACCTAGAAAGATAGGCCACTAAGGTTACCACCAACAAAAATAAATCCCAGGGGGACAGTCGACAGTCCGATCCACACGCAAGGGTAGGGTATCTATCCCGAAATCAACTCAAAAGGCTTCCACTCATCATTGTGGGTATACCTCCGAGTGATCCCCGTAATACGTGCAATCTCTACACCAAGACCAACAAAGCAGGGTGAGTAACTCTGCTAGTCTCAATGCGAAATCGTGATTTACCCTTGTGTTATAAAGGCTTCCCAGGAAAAAATGTAATAAGTGGATTTAAACGCTCCCTAACTCAAGATTCTATGTTTGTTTGCAACTTTGGAAAGTTATCTTTCACACTTATTCCAAATCCCTACAACTAATCTAATGTAGGTTTGCTACCAAAAAATATAAAAATGTATAATCAATTTTTATAAGCGCTTTATTTTATGGCTGTTGTTACTCAAAAGGGAGATGGCGTGGACAATATGGTGTTTTGACTGACTCGAAAATTATGCAAAGATATGAAAATGCAATCTTTTCATTTCGATGAAATCTATGCTACGAGAAGGAGAAAATTTTTATCATTCCTGTATGCACGATGTCCCGAAATATATTAAACTCATCAATATCAAGATTCTCAAGAAATGAGAAAAAGGTATCGTACACCAATGCACAATTCATGGCCCCAATATGCCAAGAATCATGCAATTTCACTACCAATTTAAGATAAAAAAATGCCAAGAATCATGTAATTTCACTACTTCAAATGCAAGGATGCCCCCAATATAATATAAAGTAAGAAATTAAATCTTTTTGTTTCAAAAATTTCACTAAAAGAAATAATGGACTTTGTTAAAACAAAGAAACCCAAACTAGTCTTTTCAATTGCATGAGGAAAGTGATCTTTCAAACAATAAGCAAATGATAAAGACCAGGAAAACGCAACTTTCAACCAATCACTGGTTCTTAACTAATCAAACACACTCAGATTCTAAAAGAGAGAATGGTTATACCAAGAAAAGTCAAGAAACGAAAGTCAAGACAAAAGTGACAAGAAGAGCCTTGCAACACTAAGATTGTTCATGCACACAAACAAAGACAAGAAAGATACCAATCAGAGGTCCAAGAAACTCATAAGAAGCAATCAAACTGATCTGGGTAGTTTAAAATACCAAAACTCAAATCCAAATTTTTGAAAAATTGTGTTCGTAGGCAGGCAATATAACACAGTGCGAGAATCACTGATTCTCGCAGGTGACCCTTAAGCAAGGTGTGAGAACCTCGCGCTAAAACCTATGGGCAGAGTGCGAAGTCTACCTATTCTTGCAAGCTACAATGAAGTGCAGTGCGAGAATTCTTGAACATAATAAAAAATGAAGCAAAATGAAGCAAAATTCAAAAAGGCTTCTAGACCCAGAGGTTCTATCAGGATATCCTAAAGACTAAGAGATTGATAAAACAAGAGAAAAATGAAACCAGAGCAAATGGCCACAAAAAACTTTCAAAAGCCACAAATAAAATGAGATTGTTCCCCAGTCGAGTCACCAATTTTGTTATTGGATAAATCCGTAAGTGCGGACACAAACTGATCTCCCTAGATCCACCTAGATCTAGAACAAAGCAAGACAAAACATGACTCTTTCCCTAGATTCTAACCATTGAATTAAATAGGAGGCAAGAACAAAGAACATATCTTATGATCGCTTCCTTTGGTCTTTGTTGCTCCTACTTCGCTCCAGTTCTCTTGTACAATCAATGCCAAAAAAATACAAACCAAACGAAGTAAAGAAAGCACAATCTATTCAATAGTCAATCTATGCATATGATCAAGGAGTTATACAATAAAGTGGAACTAGATTTATGGGAAAGGGACATATTACTGTATCATATTAATGGAAAGTAAAGATTACAACCTGAACCTTGATGTTGCAAACTTCCTTTCGATGGCCCTTGGCTCCGACACACACACACACTTTCTCACTAGCATGAAGAAGATCAACCACCTTTGATAAACTTGTTGGAGTTCTTAGCTGTTGTAGCATCAGTCCTTCACACAATCTTTCACCAATTCTCCAATGAATCTTGCTTAACATTGTTTGCTTAACCTTTTCCATGAGAATTCACTCAATATATAGGAGAGAATGAATTGGTTACTTGGATAAGAATGATCCCAAAATATCAGGGAATCCAGTACTAGGATAACCACTCGAATGCCATCTCATCCTTCTAGAAGATTCCCTTCTAGAAGCATCGAGAATTCATCTTTTTCCTTGCTTAAGAAAGAGTTTTCACCCTATCATTTTAACACAGTGTGAACTTCTCACACCCTGTCTTAAGGCAGCTTGCGAGAATCATGCATTCTCGCAGGCAAATATACTAGCAGCCTGTGAACAGTCCTCAAAAATGTGATTTCTGGAAAGAGATGAAGGTAACTTTTCTCAGGAGAAAGTTCTAATGAAGAGCCTAAGTACACCATCATCAATACATCATCATGATGACCAAAATCATGGGTAACAATAAGGTTGTAGGAAAGACTTGGAATACATAATACATCATTGAAATGACCATTATCTACCTAAAATATTCCATACTCTACAACACTAAGAGATCTATCATCACCAACAAATATTTTCTTGGTGTTACATTCATTAAGAGAAAAAAGATGGTTTTATACTTAGCCATATTAGAATATGCCCCATAATCATTAAGCCACTCATCAGAAGATGAATTAGAAATCGCATTGAAGGAGAAACCAGAAGAAGAGAGTGCATGTCCATGAGAAGAAGAAGAAGAAGAATCAATATTGATGTTGTGCTTCTTCATCGTTTCTTCTAAGGCTTCCATCTTTTTAAAACATTTGGAATCCACATGAACATCTTTCCCACAAATGTTGTAATGTCTGTTAGTCTTCATATTTTTGGATTTTTCTCATTTTTCACTATTAGGAGCAGAAGTTGTCAGAGATAGTTTAGGACCCTTGTTTTGCTTGTTGTTGTGGTGAGGATGTTGCTTCTTGGGATTCTTGGATTTATCTTTTTTCTGGGGCACTAAGAATTTTTTGGGTGTACCTGCAATGATAATCAATCCAAGTTGCACAAGATTATCTTTCTCTCGAATAAGAGCATCACAAAAAGACTCAAGACACGTATTTTGGTAAGCACTCCCTAGATATTATATAGTGGCATAAAAGGTATATACATACACAAAATATGTAGTACCAAGCTTAGAAAGAATAATATAAATGCATCAGTCTTCCTTCATATTTATTTTGAAGTCTACGCATAAAAGTCTAAGTGTTTTGAACTTAGATAAATAATATTCAATGAAATGAAAATCATTAGGAAATGGTTGTATATTGGGTAAACTGAAACCTTTTCGAGTGAAACAAAAAGAGTTTCTAGCTAACAAAAGTTCTTTAGATGCAATGGAACGGTCCGCCTGGCCCAAAAATGTATATAAATAGCAAAAAAATGAGATGCAACAACATGACTTCAAGATCTTGATCTATAATGGGAGTGGGTCTCCAAATGCACTCTGATACAATGTTTGACAACACAAGTATTCCAACAGAGGCTGAACACCTTAGGTAACCATTCACACAACCAAATCAAAGATCAAAACATTGATTTTTTAAGTGGTAAAACCCATGTGGGGAAACATCCACAACCCCAACCAATGTGGCCACTTGGTGCAATTTATTAATGCAAAGACAAAAATTCCAAGAGAGTTACAAGAGAGTCTCTCACAATCGTTCATCGACAACTGACCCTTCGTTATATTTAAATAAAGATCATGGCCTAATTGGGTGTTAAGCCACAGTTCAATGTAGTCGTTAAGATCAAGGATAATATGAGTCATCATATTACTCTATGTCAGGAATATATCATGATTTTTGTATTACCAAACTACAAATACATACTGATACATGATAAATAAACACATTTTTACCTAATGACACATTAGACCAAGTTGATCTTAACTAACTCCTAAGTGTCTAAATATCATATCAGATATTTGTTTGAAAATATTGTCTCGGAAAATCCATGTAGCTTGGAAACTTATTTCTTGTAGATGTCTGCAATATTTGATGCCTTTTGTGTAGTCTTTACTGGAATAAATTGTGCATAATTAGTCAATTTATCCACCACTACCATGATGGAATCATGTTTCTTCACTCTTATTGGTAGCTTTGTAATAACATAAACTATAACCACTTCCCACTTCCACTCAGGAGTGGGAAATGGCTATATAAGTTCAACCGGATCTCTATGTTGAAACTTTACCTTTTGACATTCTAAGCACCTGATGATATAATCGACCACCTATTTCTTCAATCTCGGACAAATTTTTTGACTTCTTACAACTACAATTGATTTATGATATCCTGGGTGTCCAACATATGGCACATTGCGCATTTATCTCATAACTACATTTTTCATCTCTCTGGAATTTGGCACATATACCTTGTCTCTGTACAGGAGGATTTTATCCTCTTGCAGCACAAAATATTTAAATTTATGTTGTAAATTGACTTGTTGTAATGTTTCTTTTATTTGCAAATAGTGTTGATATGATTTTACTACTTCAATTATTTTATATTTCAGATCAGTCCTATACATATTGATGGTTGCAATATGCATGAAAAATTCATATCATGCACTCTCATTTTGAGTGCATCCGTCACTTGATTCTCCTTGTCTTTGATGTGCTTAATTTAAAGTCATATTCACTAAGAAATTTTATCTATATAGTGTGTTTGACATTTAATGTGGGTTGTCCAAACCAATATTGCAGATCACAATGGTCTAATCTTAGCTCAAATTTCCTCCACATGAGATAATGTCTCCACATTTTTAGCGCATGAAAAATGGATGCTAATTACAAGTCATGTGTAACATAATTCCTCTCATGCTCTTTTAATTTTTGGGATACATAGCATACCACGTGATCCTTTTATGTGAAGCCTCCATCGAGCCCTTCCTTACATGCATCTGTACACACAACAAATCCTTCATCGAGATTTACAATATTCAATATTGATGCACTGGTCAAAATTTATTTTAGGTATTGAAATCTCTCTTCACACTCAAAAGTCCTTTCAAATTTCATTCCCTTCTTTTACAAAGAAGTGATTTGTCTTGCGATGTTTGAAAAACCTTTTATGAACCTTCAATAATAACTAGAAAGACTCATGAACGATCTAACCTCTAACACATTTATTTGTGTTGGCCATTCCCTAATGGCCTCTATCTTCTCGAGATCAATTTCCATCCCATTTCCTGAAATAATATGCCCCAAGTAGTAAATCTTATTTTGATAAAAGATTCACTTACTTATATTAGCATACAACTTGTGCTCTCTTAAAAATTTTATTATACATATTTTGTCTAACATAAATCTTGTTTCATGCGCATTTCCTTGTATAATTTAGAGGTTCAATAGGGAATTTTGGTTCCTCTATGACAACTACAGTCATGGAGGATGCCCAAAGGTTTTATGGATATGAAGAAGAACTCAAAAGGATGGGTGGAAACATGGGAAATTCTAAGACAAATTACAATGGAAGAAGAGGTAGGAAAGATCCTGTGGAGTGGGTTGTAAATATAAGAAGCATGTAGAGGGAAGTGCAAAGCTATAGGGAATATAATGAAAGGGTGATGAAAGATTAGGAAGAGATAATTCAAAGTCTAAATATGTTGCAAAGGAAAGTCAACTAAGACTCTGGTTCAAAGCAAGAAACTAGTGCTATACAAGTGGTAGCATCAATATTCCATAGTAGAAGGGATGATTATGGGAGTGGCAAGAAGTCAAGAAGTATGAACAAGAGCCATCATTCTCCAAGGCAATCCACTAGGAGAGATCATGCAAGTTTAGGGCCAGGGAACAACAAAATTGAGTCTCTTGTCAGGAGGCAGAGGAGAAGGCCCGAGGTAAACATCTTGCAAGGTGAACTGGGAAAAATCAAGCCACCAACCTTCAATGGTGAGCATACAAGGGAGAAGAGGTTGAAGCATGGTTGTTGGAAATGAATAAATATTTACATTTGCATGACTACCCCTCCAGGGTAGAAATAATAATTGAACCTACCACTTGCAAGGAAAGAAAATCATGTGGTGGGATCAACTCAAGAAATCCAAACACCTTGATGAGAAGAAAGTCTCATGGATGCAGTTCAAAGGATATTTCGAAGAGAAATATTTTTCAGAGCATTACTATGAAAGGAAGATGAAAGAGTTGTTTGAACTCAAGTTGGGAAGCATGAAAATGGATGAATATGAGAAGAGATTCTTTGAGTTTTTGAAGTATGTGGGCTTCATAAAGAATGAGAAAGTAAAAATCCAAAGGTTTCTAAGTAGGTTACCTTCCTTATAAAGTGACAATATACACTATGATAAGCCCAAGACTTTGGATAAGTCCCTAAGGAGATAAAATCATATTTATGAGCAGAGCAGAGGGAGGCTAGTTTTCCAAAAAGCTTGGAATGACAAGATTATGTTAGGAAATGAGGAACACTTCCACACTAAACCAAGCATAAGAGAAGAAGAAATATTTAAACAAGAAACTAAATGACAAAGAAAACGCATAGTAAACATAGATTTTACCCTCGAAAACCAAATGGGAAAACCAAAATTCCTTGGGCATCTTGCTCTCTTGTTGTCTTATTCATTCAGAATAAAAGGTTACATTCCTAACCTTGGTCTATACCTAATACAAATCAATATCATATCTTCTTTATTTACACAAGAACAACCCTATATCCAATTCGACTTAAATCTACATGACCAACAACCTCTAAAGATTGGATATTCTATGATTATTGATTAGCCTTTTAAATCATTACAACATGCCTTATTTATAGGATTTACAATAGGAAAAAGCCTTAAGAAAAGTGTCCAAAAATAGTTACAAATCCACACAAATCATTGGCTACAAATCCCATGAACCTATGGATTATGTTACAATCGTCTACTAAGTCGGACTCCCACTCAACCTTCATTCGGTCTTTAGTCAGTTTCCACACGCCCGCCTGTCGACCTCTTGTCGGTTGGCCTCTTCAACTTGTTGTCTATATATTTGAATTCGAATTTATCCGGTCGAAACACCTCAACCTTCGAATTTTGTCAATATATTCAAATTCGAATTTACACAATTGAACTACCTCTACCTTCAAATTGTTGTTGATTTATTCGACTTCCACTGTCAGTTCATCCACCTTGACTAGACTTTCACTGCAAAGAATATAACAACCCAACATTCTCCCACTTGTTTTCTTATTTACTGAAACTGACATATCTCTGAACTCTTATTCACAGACCCAGAGCAACAATTCTCATTGCCCCTCTGCACCAAGAGAACTTCAGAGCAGTCATAGACTTGGTCAAAGAGTCTACTATGTTTTCTAGCATGTCTACTTTATCCAACAACACATTGTTTCTTTTCACCATGTCTCTCACAAAATGGTATTGTACATCAATGTGCTTAGTCTTAGAATGATAATCTTGGTTCTTTTCCATGAATATTGTGTTTTGACTCTCGCAACTTATCTTCATATCTTTCTTCTCAAACTTGATTCCTGAACAGAGCCTTTGTAGCCATATTGTTTCTTTTCTTCCATGAGTGGTTTCCATGTATTCATCTTTTGTTGTTGACAATGCTACAACCATCTGTCCCTTACTCATCTAATTGATTTCTCCACCGAACATCTTGAAACGATATCCACTAGTTGACCTTCGTTGATCCATATCTCTATCCCATTCGGCGTTGACAAATTCATGTACATTTAATTCAATGTCACCTCCAGGTTTTCCTTGATAACATAGAGCATAATCTTTTGTGCCACACAAATACCTAAATATTCTTTTGATAAGTGTCCAGTTCTCCTTCCCAAGTGTCGACAAGTATCTACTCAACACTCCCACTGCATGGGAAATGTCTGATCGAGTGCAGACCATCACATACATTAGACTACCAACAACACTTACATAGGGAACATGTGCCATGTCCTCTATTTCCTCATATGTCCTTGGACACTGTTCAGCAATCAGTGTTTCACCCATAGGAATTGGCACCTTCACAGGTTTTCAATCCTTCATGTTGAAACGTTTCAAGACTGTTTCAATATACTTCTTCTGGTTCAACCAAATCTTTCTATCTGCTTGATCTCTCTTGATCTCCATTCCAAAGATGAATTTCATTACACTGAGATATTTCATGTCAAACTTGGAGGATAGTTTCTTCTTCACCTCCTTTATTGTGTTCATGTTGTTTCCAATCAGCAACATGTCATCGACATACAATGCTACATATACGAAATGCCCATATACTTATTTGGAATATATGCAATGATCAAATTTGCTTCTCACAAACCCAAAACTAAGGATGTATGTGTCAAAATTTTGGTACCACATCCTTGGTGATTTATTTAGATCGTAAAGGGATCTTTTAGTTTTCACACCAAATCTGTCTTTCCCTTTACTAAAAATCCTTCGAGTTGTTTTATGTAGATTAATTTTTCTAGCTCCCCATGTAGGAACATTGTCTTTACATCCATATGTTCTATTTCCAAATCAAATGGTGTAGCTAGAGACATTAGTACTCTAATGGAAGTTAATTTTTCAATAGGGGAAAAAATATCACCGAAGTCGACCACTTTGACTTGGGAATATCCTTTTGCTACTAGTCGAGCTTTGAATTCATCAACTTGACCTTCTACATTCATCTTGTTCTTGAATACCCATTTTCTACCTAAAATAATTATTCCAATAGGTAATTCTACCAAGTCCCACATCTCATACGAGTGCAATGATTCCATATATTCGACCATGGCATCCTTACAAATTGTTTTCTTTGTTGAGTTGACTACCGCCCCGATCGACTTGGGCCCATCGTCGGTGGAATCTAACACAAATGCGGAATGAAAGTCAGGTGGACTATAAATTTTGACTGGTTTTCTTACTCATTCTGACCTCCTTACAACTGGGGTCGGTTGTTCCACCTCTTATTATGATTTAGTCATCTCATCTAAATCATCTTCTTCCTTCCTCAGTTCAAACTACACCTTCTTTGGATTATTCTTTGTTTGAACCATTTCTTCAGGCTCATAATTCCTTATGACTTCTCTGAAGACCACATCTCGACTATACACAATTTTACTTGATGCAGGATCCTAGATCTTATATCCTTTCATTCCTTCTTTGTATCCAATGAAAATACACTCGACTTCCTTCTTGTCTAGCTTGCTCCTCTTTTCCTTGGGAACATGCCCAAATGCATCATAGTCAAATACTTTGATATGTTAAACCAAAGGCTTCTTAACAGACCATACCTCATGTGGAGTCGTGTCAAATAACGTTGACGAAGGAGAAATATTCACTAGATATTTTGCAGTGTCAAATGCCTCCACCTAGAATTCTTGTGTGAGCCTAGCACCATTGACCATGCTCCTTGTCTTGTCCATCAATGTTATGTTCATTCTCTCAGCAACTCCATTTCACTGTGGGGTATATGGTGTGGTGTTTTGGCATGCTATGCCACACTTCTTGAAGAAATGATAAAATTTGTTTCCACAAAATTCACCACCAATATCAGTTCTCAACACCTTAATATTCTTATTTGTATGCTTTTCTACAAGAGATTTAAATTCATTGAATTTCTCGAAAACCTCTTCTTTATTCCTAAATAAATATATCCATGTATTCCTGGAAAAATCATATATGAAGGATACATAATATAGGGATACACCAAGTGAAGGCACTGAAACAAAGCCAAACACATCCCTATGAACCAACTCTAGAATCCCATTTTCCCTTGTCACTCCAGATGGGAACCTCACATGACTTTGTTTTCCATATACGCAATTTTCACAAAAGTCGACTTCTAAATTACATTTAGGAAAATATTCAACCATACCTTTGTTATGGATAGCTCAAATTACTTTTTCTCCAATATGTCCCATCCTCGCATGCCATAGCATGATTAGGTCGACTTTACGATGACTTGTCAAGTCGAGTCGAGTTGAAGTCAAGTTGACTTCAAGAACACTGATGTTTTTGCATCCATTCGAGTTGAAATTCCCTAATAACTTATATGGGGTTCCAATTCAAAATCCTTTAATTAATTCCTTCGCACCTTCGACCATCTTGCACGTATCCTTCTAAAATAGAGTGTGTGCCCCTACATCACTCATCTTGTTGACATATATCAATTTTATTTAAAAACCTGGAATGTATAGCACACCTAGAAGTTTTCTCCTCCTACCATGCTACAATATCAGTCGAACTCTTCCTCATCTAACAATTTTATTTTTTGAGTCATCCCCCAAGAACACATCTCCTCCTTCATATCCCTCATATTTGCAGAACCATTCTCTATGCGGTGTCATATGATGGGATGCTACTAAGTCGATCAACCAAACATATTGATCCAACTGTGTATTGGTCAACCACAGGTACACATCGCCTCCCTTATATGGATTCATTTTTCTTTCAATCGACTACTTCTCGTCGAATCATGTAGTGACTTCCATTTCCTTCAACTTGCAGTCCCTTTTGTAATGCCAAGATTTACTGCATTTCCAACATCTTCTTTTTTACTGAACATGGGATTTAGATCTACCCTTTGACTTAGACTTTCTACCGGAGAATTTTCCTTTATCTCTGTCAATCGGTTGACCTATCACCACTAATGCATCTTTGGTCAATCCCTCCATATTCTTCCTTATCATTTATTTTGATAGTATAGATGATCCGAAATCGGATCCAGAAGCCTGACAGGGCTTGAAAAATGCTCAAAAATGAAAGTGCTCGGAATGCAACGAAACCTATGCCATTGCGTCTGTCTCGTCTTCCTGATTCTGGTGGTATATTTACTTTGTCAAACGGGCTCCATATGGAGAAGATATCGCATTCTGTCCAAAAAGTCAAATAGGCAAAAAAAATTGTTGACTGTGCAGTCTGTACAGTCCATACGGACGTTGACATGGCATGCCCGTACGCTGATGTGGAAGGTCCGTATAGGTGATGTGGAAGCCTCGGGTAGTGACATGTGGTAGGCAGATTTGGAAATTAAGGCGTACAGTTGGACCTATCCCGAGGTGACATGTGTCACCACTGGAAGGGTGACACGTGGCACGGGATGACATCAACAGCTTACGTGTCAGGTGACTGGGCAGTACGGCGATTGACATGGCAAGGCAATGTGGTCAAATCAGTGGTTGACAAGTGTCAGTTTATGGTTGGTGGTTAAGGTTCCACGTGGCCCAGTCGTGGGCTGCCACGTGGCACCCCATGGTTGGCTATTGGTTTATATGTAAAATTTTGTGGGTTAACGGGATTCGAACCGTGGACCTTCCCCACCGCATAAGCATTAACAAAGTTCGTTGTGCCAATAGACCACCATATGTACTTTGTTATGTATATTTATTTGGTTATATTTGAATTCAAAACTATATAAAGCTGCGGGGGGAAAGGGCCAGGGCTTAGCCCCAGCCCTCGACATATTATCATATGACCACACCATGTAACTCTGACCGTATATATATCGCGTGCAATTTATATATGAACCATTAAAGTTTAATCCTGTGGTTGTATTATAACATGTAACCATGTAAACGGAGATATGGCACGCGGTTAAACAGTTATGGCACTAGCCCGTGGGCCTATGCCACATACCAATAGGACCGGGAGCTAACAGGGGTGGCCCACGCTTAGCCTTTGGGCTACCGCATGGCCACATGGTAGCATATGACCATTCAAAGGGGTGTGCGTGTGTATGGAGGGGCTAAAGCCCGATTTTTATAGTTAAAAGTGGGGTTTTTAACTACTTTTTGAATTTTAATTGTAATTAAGCCTATTTTAATGGTTTTTGGGAGTTATTGGGTAGTTTTGGAGCCTAACTTCTTGGAGGAAGTTGGAGATGAGCAACTAACTTCCCAGCTATATAACTAAGGCCTTTTTGAGGCCTGGGGACATCTTTGAGGGCATTCAGAGCAGAGTTTTGCTAAGGAGAAGCCAAGCCAAATCCATTTTGAGGCAGAGAAGCTTTTGAGGAGGAGACGTTGTCGGACCATTTCTGGGAGCTCCGGACGTCCGTTTTGCGTGTCATTTTCTTTGCAGGGTTCTAGAGATCTGGAAGAACATGACCAGATAATTCTTGTAGCCATTTGGCATTGCAGTGATGTATTTTGAGCTTTTGAACAGAAATAAAGAAGCCTCCCCCACAGAGACAAAGGCCCAGAGACGTAGGCAAAGTTGTGCCGAACTCCGTTATCAATATGCGTGTTATGGTTTGATGTCTTTTATTGCATTTCAGATCTGCACATATGTATATGGCTGTCATAATTCCTCTTCTTTCCTCATTCTTTCACTAAGTTTATCAAATGTTAATTAACGCATGCAAAATTAAAACTCAACCATAAGTCATTAAAAGATCCGACGGATCAAGTGGTATCATAGCTAGTTGACGTTTGGATTTGAGTTGCATGTTAACCAGGGAAAAGCTACAGCATGGTGAAGGTGAGCTTGTTGCATAGAATCCATTAATTGGATTGAGAAAGAGAACTTCTCAAAGCGAGTAGATGGCATCGGAAGAAGGGATTTCTCAAGATGAGAAAGAGTTCCGGAAAACATTCCTTGCTATGTCGGAGATGGTGAAAGTCTTGTACGAAGATTACTTGGAACGAAAGCGACCAGTTTTGGGTGATTTTTCAAAGGGAAAAAGTGAAGAGGAAGAGGACCATCCTCAGATTCCTCCTTCACCTCCATCAACACCTCCTTCTTCTCCTTCTTCTTCAAGTTCAAGTTCTAAATCTAGTGGAAAGAAAATTTTTCATAAGAATAAACATGAAATGCCATTGTTAAAACTTGATGTAAAATTTGAGTT
>ML786666.1:383924-400640 GCA_009831015.1 Picea engelmannii
TCTTCAAATACTTTGGAATGCTTATCAATGATCCCTTGGAGATCTTGAGGAATAGATGGCTTAGATGTTTGAACATCTAGTGAGCATAGTTGTGAAATAACGCCTTGATGCCCCTTTTTCAATAATTTTGTCATGCCATTAGAACTTATCACCTTACCGAGTTTCCCTCTATACCTCTTAACTCAATTTCTTTTCCTTCCAAAGAAAATTTCATGAAAAGTTCTTGAAAATTAAAATCCATTGTTCCTAATGAGTGTAACCATTGGATTCCTTGTACAACATCCACACCACCCATGGGTATAGCAATCATTGGACTATTCATTACATATTCCCCTTTATATTCAATATTTCAAAGTTCTCAATGTGCTCGATAACTGAACCCTTTTCCTTGAGATTTATCAATTGTCTAAAGAAGGTATTGCTTCGTGTATCCTCATAGTGTGCTATCATTTCTTCCATGAAAATTGTCCAAGTGACGAGTGATTTGCGAGAACAAATTGATTGGGTTCTAAATATAAAGAAGCAATTCATACCGTTTGTGTATGTGGCACATTATGTAGATCAAAGAATTGCTCCATATGAAGTATTCATGTGATTGGATCCTTGCCATCAAACTTCCTCATATCGATCTTAGGAACGTGGTTGGTCTTCAACCCAAAGTTGGAGTTTATCCATTCTTGATTCACCTTCCTTGTGTCCTCATCATGAATTTCATGGGATGCATTTTCACTTTCATGTGTCTTCTCTGTTACAAAAATTTTCAATACTTCCATGATCTCCTCTTTTAAACCATCTATCTTTGCCTCCAACTTAGATTCCATCTCTTGTAGTTCATCTTTTGTTACTATCTTCTTTTGTAAATCATTTATGTCCCTACGCATTTCTTCACCTTCATCAAGAGTCCAAGTAGGATTGTCTGGAGGCTTATTTGGTGTAGAAGTTCCCTTTTTGGGTGGTATGTTGGCCATGTATCACTTTTGAACCTTGATTTTGAGGTGGTTCTGCTAGACAATCTTTCTTCTTTTGTATCTCCCAATTTCCGGCCCTTCTGGGTATGAAACTTTCTTTTATGTAGTTCTCTGATATTTCTTCTCTGCAATGTCATAGGTCTGATCAAAATTGGATGTGCCAAGTGGAATTTACGGTAACTTCCCCACAACTTGTTGATTTTTGTCCTTTCCAAGAGATCTCACTTGTATAGCGTTCCCCACACCAAATAATTGATATAAAATTTGGAAACCCGTACCAGAAATACTAAAGATTGTCCACTATTCAATGAAACTAGTCCCACTCAATTTGTATACTCTAGGAAGAAGTTATGATTATTTTACCTGGAACACCTTCTTGATACTAGTCAGATACCCTATCTTCCACAGGGTGTATATACAAATGTGAGATGGCCCAGAAGTTGAACGTTTTACCATATATACCTTACTAATTTCTTTGAATAGCCTCTAGATTTCAGGGTCTGAAATGTTACAGAAAAAATTTTATAGTGAAAAATCCGCAATGACTCAGTTCAGGATGATTTGAGAACCATATCTTGTACATGTTGTATATCCGAAAGTATAAGGCCTCATGAGCTGAAATTTTAACCTGACGTACCTTGATCTGTCTACTAAATATCCTCCAAGTCATTCCTTCTGAAACATTGTAGAAAAAAAGTTATAGCGAAAATTCCAAGGTGTCTCAGATGTAGCAGCAAAACCCCAAGACCTTGAGCTCTGATACCATATGTTAAGAACCAAATATCACTATAGCATAAAAAAACCTCAAAATAAGTACTCAACGCCTTGAAAAAGAGATAATTTCATATAATAAGCCTCTTCGAGGGGGCAACCTCCTTTTACCCCACATAAATGTTCAAGTACAAGATGATTCCAAATGAAAATGTCTCCTTGGTATATATAGGAGACTAGGAGGTATAATTACAACTAATGGAATAAAGCCGAAATAAATAAAATAACATTACTAATGTAATATGCCCCAATTAAGGGGCGATGAGCCAATATTAGGGCTTAACATACATTTATAGTTTATTCCATTGTGTATTAATTATGTATATTTTGATGGTTTTATATGATGTTGAATAAATTTAATTAGCTACATTCATTTTATTTCAGGATGTTGTAGCTACATTTAAAATAATGATAATGGAATGGTTTAATCTGTGTGTATTCTTGTAGCTGGTAAGCTACGTACATGATTAGTTAGCATACAATAATTGTTTATGTGTAATTCCGCACGTAATGGCCTCAACTCGAATGGGGTACATTAAAATAAGGGGAATGTAACATCCCCACTATAATCCTCAGTTTAATTAACACATAATGTAGATATAATTTATGGTTGTGGCCAAGCGATGTATATGCAAATTTTATTTTTGAATTTTAATAAATAAAAGGTTATGCTAGCTATTGGGGAACATGGACAGAGATGGGAGATGAGTTTTCCACAAGATTAGGGAGCTTCTAAGAGGGGTTCAACGGGAGAATCATTCATGGGTATTAATCCAAACCTAAATTCTTGAATTTTATTAATGTTTTAAGTGAACCTTATATTTTGATGTTTGAGTGCATGAGAGACCAATTAGTTACTACATGTAATAGAGTGGGTGTAAAAAGTCTCATCCGATAGTTATTGGGAGAATGGGGATAAGTACAATCATTTTGGGGATGAGTGTGAGTTAAGAAAAGAGGAAAAGAGAGGAAATATGTATAGCCATGGAGAGCGGTTTTTACAATCACATTGTTTTGCATGAACAACAAGCAACGAATAGAAAAGAAGAGCTATGAAGATGGAAAACAATGGAGGGAGAATTTGGGGATTTTTGGGAGAGTTGAAGACTGAAGAAGCAAGTTTATAGGCTTGCAAGAGAGCTGGGTTGTCATGATTGAAGAGTGAACTCCTATGTGAGTTTCACTATAACAACAAGTTAATTCTATCGTTTACTGGTAATTTTTCCTAGCAGTGAGTTCCCTTGAGTTCACAATAGTGATATTCTTGGTTAATTGTGCCAAAGAGACCCTAATAAATGAATGGGATGCCTAGTGGATTGAGAGTAGTGAAGGGGTACATTCCTTGGGTTAGGCAGGTTAAGAGGAAGAGAGATGGTGGAAATTAGGATAACTATAGGAGAATGCCAATGGGTTGTGGGATATATGATATGTGAGTGGACAGTGAGAGACCCCATGTTTTGTTGATTCCTAGCCACAACTCGGGGGTCACTTTATATTGAGATATAGAATACAAGGTCTATGGTTGGGTGGAACATCCGTCCCAAGCAATTGATTACACAATTGTTCTGAAAATATAAGTGTTTATCTTGTTCTATGTTACATTTATAGTTTATTCCGTTGTGTATTAATTATGTATATGAGGATGGTTTTATATGTTATTGAATGAAGTTAATTAGTTTCATTCATGTTATTCTAGCATGTTGTAGTTGCATTTAAATTAATGATAGAAGAATGGTTAAATCTATGTGTGTGTTCCTCTAGCTGAAAATCTACAATATTATTTAGTACAAAATTTCCAATTTATGTGTATTTATGCAAGTAATGGACCTCATCTAGGATGGGGTACATTACAATCCTAGTCTTCTAACAACTCTTCCACTATTTCTCGAAAGGGGTGTCTAATGAAACTCCCTCCCCTTGTCTCCATGCTATTGAGGGTGATGTTAAAATCCCCAACAATGATGCGATATGAGGAGAGATTTGAATTGTTTTAATTTGACAAGGATCTTGATCTAGGTGGATATTGGTGGCCACCCATCTATTCCAACTGGCTCCTCTTGTTAGTTTTTAGTTCAACACATTCTTTTGTAGTTCTTTGTAATTGTGGGTTCTACACTTCCAAGGTTGTCTAAAGCCCTAAACATTTTCAAGTGGATACTGGTGGCCTCCCACCTAATCCAACTTGCTTATTTTATATGTTTTCATGTCAACACATATTTTTGTACTTCTAGGGTCATTTTGGGGCCCTAAACAGTGTTTTTTTGGCATGCCACAGTCAAACTATAGACGAATGATCTAGGTGGATATCGATGGTCACACCCCACTACACTTCATCATTGATAGTGGTAGCCAGAAGAAACTCATCTCAGCAGAGGTCGTCAAGTGGTTGGCCCTGCTGACAACGCCACACCCACAACCCTAGACCATTGGATGGCTCCGCCAAAGAAGCGATCTTCGCGTCAGCCAACAGTGCCGATTTTCGTACGAAATCAAGCCCTTCAAAGACGAGGTATTGTGTGATGTTTCTCCTCTTGAAGTTTGTAATGTTCTTTTGGGCCAGCCTTATTTATAGAAACGTCATGTTGTATATGAGTCTAGGCCTCGTAGTGTTATTATTACTTTGAACATGAAATTGTACAAGATACTCGAGGCAGTCCCTCCTAGTTATATTTCCTTGATATCTACCAAGAAATGCAAGAAGGTCATCTCTCAAACCGGGAAATTTGTCTTCTTCATGATTCGCTCTCAAAGTAAGCGAAAGATCACAGCCACATCCAGGGCCTTCGTGACCGATCTCTCCACACAACAAAAGCAAGTGGATAAGGTCATGGAAGAATACTCATATATCTTCTCCTCTCCTACTGGGGTACCTCTGCACTGCCAGGTCAATCATCCCATTGATTTGACCCCAGGCACATCACTACCCAATGGGCCAGTCTACCGCCGCTCTCTTTTATAAAATGAGGAGCTCAAGAGGAAGATCTAAGAATTGATCCACAAGGGGCACATATGTCCCAGATCATCACCTTATGGGATCCCAATCATCTTGGTGCAAAAGAAAGATGGGACCTAGTGAATCTGCATTGATTATCAGGCCCTGAATAAAATCATAGTCCGAAGCCAGTACCTGATTCCCTAAATCGACGACCTCCTTGATCAACTCACGGGGGCCAAATACTTCAGTAAGATTGATCTGAAGTCTGGCTACCACCAGGTCCCAATAGAACACATAGATGTATGGAAGACCACCTTCAAGTCAAAAGAAGGTCTTTTTGAAAGGTTGATCATGCCCTTTGGTTTGAAAAATGCTCCAACAACTTTTATGAGGATGATGGACGATATCCTATGACCTTTCACCAATACTTTTGTAGTGGTGCATATGGATGACATCCTCATATACAACAAGACTTGGGTGTAACACTTGCAACATATTCAACAGGTTCTGCACACCCTGCAACAACACAAACTATATGCAAACTTGGAAAAATGCTCCTTCAACATGGACAGGGTCCATTAATTAGGCTACATTGTTGATTGAAATGGTGTGCATTTGGATCCAACAAAGATCTAGGTCATGCGTGACTGGCCAACCCCAACCACACTCACTGAACTTCGAAGCTACTTGGGCCTCGCCAATTTCTATCGCAGATTTGTGTCGGGATTCTCTCATATCGCATGGGCCCTCAACCAAGTAACCAGGGGTGATGGTAAGGAAAAATTTGTGTGGGGCCTATCCCAACAACGAGCCTCCGATGACTTGAAGAATCATTTTTTCTCATCCCCAGTACTTTCATTACCGGACCTACAACATCCCTTTGAGATCGAGATAGATGCTTCAGACTATGTTGTGGGCGTCATTCTCACTCAACATGGCCACCTTGTGGCATATCATAGTGAGACACTATCAAATGTTTTCTGTAAGTACCTTAATTACAACAAAGAAATGTACTCCATTGTGCAAGCATGTCGCTAGTGGAGACATTACATTCTTGGGAAGGATACATTCATCCACATTGATCACAAGCCACTATAGTTCATGCAGGCCCAAGGAAAATTGTAGAATGACCGCCATCAGAAGTGGTCCACATACTTACAGCAGTTCCACCTCAACATCAAGTATAAAACAGGAAGTACCAATCAAGTTGACGATTTCCTCAATTGACCTCCAGTCATGGAACTCACCATGGTGCTAGACTCTTGCGGCCACGAGACCTCTGGATGGCCCCACCTCTACATGACAGACCCTGACTTTCCACCACCTACCAAATGTTGGGTTCCAACTCAGTGGCCGCTAATTTCTATCTTCAATATGGGTTGTTGTGTCATCTAGGCCATCTATGTGTTCCATCAAGCGAGCAGGTGAAGCTGATTTGGGAAGCTCACTACAGTCAGGTGGCAAGACACTTTGGCGTCAAAAATATAGTGGCAGTGTTGCAAAAACATTTATACTGGACAAAACTTCGACAAGATGTTGACAAATATATCAGGTCTTGCACTGCCTACACTATTTCCAAACTGAACACTAAGAAACAGGGCCTGTACACCCCTCTATATACTCCTGACACATTGTGGGAATCCATCTCAATGGACTACATGTCGGGCCTCCCGTCTACCAAGAGGAGAAATGACTGTGTTTTCTTGGTTGTCAATTGCTTTTCCAAGATGGTGATTCTAGACACCTACAAGAAGAACATCACAGCAGAAGCCACTACCAAGATCTTATTTGAACAAGTATGGGTACATTTTGGGATCCCACAAACCATTATCTCAAACCATGACAGTCGGTTCCTCAACACATTCTGGTCGAGCCTCTGGTCACTGTTGGATACCAATCTCACCAAATCCGCTGCCTTCCACCCCTAGACAGATAGCCAAACTGAGGTCATCAATCCAATGATCGTACATATCATGCACATGTAGAATTCAAAACACCCCTGCACATGGGATGAGAGTATTCCCTATGTCCAAAATAGCTACAATCGAGCCTTGCATAGCTCAACTGGCCACAACCCCTTTCAGGTGGGGTTGGGATTCCAACCATTGGGCCCCATGGATGTTTCACTACCCCCAGTGACCACCTCGGCCGATTCTTCCCCTGATCCACCAGAAGTTGACAAAGACACTCGGTTCATTGAGCGAATCCAGCACATCCGCCAACAAGTTTAGGATATTCTACATAAGTCTAATTCCAAGTGCAAGCAACGCCATGATCAACATCTGGTGCCACAAAATTTTCAGGTGGGAGACAAAGTTTGGTTGCAATTGAAGAAAGAACGCCTTACAGGGCCCCATCGAAAGATTCTCCCACTCCGTTATGGGTCGTACACCATCACCAAGGATATAGGTGACAATTATTTTGAGTTCAACATTCCCCCTTTCCTTGGCCTGCACCCAGTCTTGAACGTGGCCCTCCTTCGGCCATATTTCCCACCATTATTGGACACCTCAGAGATAGCAGAGCAATTGACACCAAAAGAGCTCAACCCTGACTATGTGAAATAGGCATATAGTGATCATATTGTGGACATGCAGATCAAGGGCACTCAACAACAAATGATCCACCTTTATCGAGTCGTCAAAGCAGGGTAGCTCCTGCACCAAGGCAAGTGGCTCACCCGGGGCCAAATTCAACAGAAATTTCCTCATCTGCTGGGGGAAATCAAGGAAATGGAGACCATTTCTTCCTAAGGAGGTAGAATTGATCCAAGTGGATATTGGTGGCCACCCACCTTTTCCAACTCGCTCAAAACAGTTTTCTGGCAATTTTGGCAATTTACTATTTTTAGCAGTTTTTAACTTCCGGGGCCATTTTGAGGGCCTAAATGAATGTTTTTCAAGATCAATCTTCTTAGTGATATTCGAAGGCTTTGATTGAGCCCTGAAAATGAATCTCCTCAATGATACCTTTCCAATGGGATAGCATTCGCTTGAAACGAAGATCTTATGCAAAAGTTGCGACCCAAACAGGGTCGACATGACTTTTGGCGCTTCATCTCCTAGGGTTAGGTTTTTGGATGTCTAGGGTTTTTGACATTCCTATTTATTGTAAAAATTCCTTCGAAGCCTCATTGTAATCATCTTCTTGCGAATGAGCATAGTCGTCACGTCTCTTCTCAAAGATAAGCTGCCACCATTCCAACAAGCTTGTTTTTCGTTGCATTTTATAGTTTCAGCTTATTTCCTTATTAAATAGAAAACCAGTTTTATTGTATCTCTGTTATTTTGTGTTAAGCATATTTTAATAATATTTATTCATTTCGTTCTTCTCATAAAATATGGATCAACAAAGTCACATTTTGATGGAATAATACATATTTCTCGAAAAGACCTTTCCAATGGGCTATCACGTGCCTACAACGGAGATCGTATGCAAAAGTTACGAACTCGAGAAGTTAATGTACTAACTTACCCAAACGGGGCCCACATGACTTTTAGTGTTTCATATCCTAGGTTTGGTTTTTTGGATGTCTAGGGTTTTGGAATTCATGTTTATCATAAAAAGGCCTTTAGAATCTCATTGTAATCATATTCTTGCGAATGAGCGTAGTTGTCACATCTCTTCTCAAAGATAAAGTTGCCACCATTCTAGTGAGTCTTGCACTCTGTATTTTTACAGTATCTTTACAATTATTTCATTAATAGAAATCAAGTATTCCTGTATTTCTCTGTTTTTGGCAATTTTCATGAGTATTTCAATGTAATATATTTGCTTTCATTTTGTTCTGAATATAATCTAGATTTGTGGTATCAGAGTAGACTGCTCTTATTCGTTTTTCAGTGCATGTCCCCAACGAGGTTTGAGTATATCCAGTTGGGTCTTGAGCTTGTATATCTTGAGGAAAATCACTCTCACACGCCCAAGAAATCCTCAATGGCGGTAGAAAAGAAAAACGGTGGAGCAGAAGAATCTATTAACCTGTTCTTGAGCAATCTCTCACGCGAAATAGGGATGAAATGATGGAGAATTTTTCACACATCCTTCAACGTATGTTGATAGCAACATGCGCAACTTCATCAAGCATCCATTTTGGAGGAATCTCTCGCTTCAAGGTATAAGTTAATTTTGATATTCCCATATTTGAAGGTCAGATAAATGTGGATGCCCTAGAAAAATGGTTAAATCTATTAGAAGGTTATTTCTCTTTTCAAAAAAATTCTGACAGGGAAAAGATCACATTCGCACTCCTCAAGGCTCTCCCCCATGTCAAACATTAGTGGGAAACTTACCGAGAGAAAAGTTCCATAGATGAATCTAGAATATATGGGGCCGAGCCCACTTGGGATTTTTTTCTGGATGCGGTCAAAAAACAGTATTATTATGTTGATAACTATGAAAAAAAGTACATGAGATGGACCACACTGTGGCAAGAGAAGAGCCAAACAGTGACAAAGTTCACTATTAATTTCCATACCTTGCACACCAAGATGGGTATCAAAGAATTCGAGCGACATCTGGTTCTAAAATACTATGGGGCTCTGCATAGGTACATCCAAAAAAAATTGGATTTCCTAAACATCTCATCATTGGGAGTTGCCTATCGATATGCTGTCAAAATCAAGCAAAAATTTAGGCACCAGAACAAATGGGAATTTAGGTCTGCAAATCTGAAACAACCAAATCACGGTAAATATGGCCTAACCAACAACCTCTACACAACTAGTCCAAGACATAGAACAAGAATGGTAAAGGGAACATGAAGAATGACATTGGGAAGTGGTGTCACTTCCACAAAATCCCCTGGCAAAACACCGATGAATGTATCTTGAAACAGTCATTGGTGGTTGAGGTCAAAGACACAAAGGTGAACTCTAATTCAAAATCTGATCCATAAATATTAAAAAAATTTAGATCATCGACATAGACCCCACTGCTACTGTCACGACCACAACAATTCAACTAGAAGAATCAGTAGATCCTGAAGAGGGGGACCACCTCTTCCATTCAGAGATGTGGGTGAAAGGGACCCCATTGCATTTCATTGTTGATAACGATAGTCAGAAGAACCTCATCTTAGCTAAGGCCATCAAACAATTGGGGTTGTAAAAAACACCACACCTGTAGCCATACAACATCGGGTGGCTTCACCAAGAACGATATATTTTTGTTATCCAGCAATGTCGCTTTTCCTATGGCATCCAACCCTTCAAGGATGAGGTAGTGTGTGATGTTTCCCCTCTTGATGTCTGTGATGTTGTTTTGGGCCAACCATATATGTGGAGACAACATATTGTCTATGATTCTAGACCCCGTAGTGTTATTATTACTTTGGGAGGTCATCTCTATAGGATACCAGAGGTAGTTTCGACTATTGCTCCACCAAAACAGTGCCACAAGGTAATCTCTCATATTGCAAAATTCATCCTCTTCACAGTCTATTCAAAGGATGCACAGAAGACCGCTACAACCACTGCAACCTCAACACCTTCTATCCAGCAAAAACAGATTGTCAAAGAGAAAGAATATATTGTTTCTTCACCTACAATGGTTCCTACACAATGCCTCGTCAAACCCAAAGACAATAGGTTGGTGGAGCAGATTCAACCCTGACAACAACAGGTTTGTGACAGTCTTCCACAGACCAAGCAGCACAACTTCTCCAACAAGGCACACAGCTCACCAAGATTCAAATTCATAAAATGTTTCCCCCTCTTCCCTGGGCACTCAATGCAATGGAGACCATTGCTTCCTAAGGGGGAAGGATGGATCCAGGTGGATATTGGTGGCCACCCACCTATTCCAACTGGCTCCTCTTGTCAGTTTTTAGTTCAACACGTTCTTTTGTACTTCTTTGTAATTGTGGGTTCTACACTTCTGAGGTTGTATGAATCCCTACACATCTCCAGGTGGATACTAGTAGCCTCCCACCTAATCCAACTGGCTTATTTTATATGCTTTCATGTCCACACATTTTCTGTACTTCCAAGGCCGTTTTGGGCCCTAAACAATGTTTTATTGGCATGCCACAGTCAAACTTAGACAAAGTCACAGTTTGACAACATAATGCATAGTTCTCGAAAAGATCTTTCCAATGGGCTATCATGTGCCTAAAACGGAGATTGCATGCAAAAGTTACGACCTCGAGAAGTTGATGTACTAAATTACCCAAACGGGGCCCACATGACTTTTGGTGTTTCATCTCCTAGGGTTAGGTTTTTGGATGTCTAGGGTTTTGGCATTCATGTTTATCATAAAAATTCCTTCATAGCCTCATTGTAATCATCTTCTTTTGAATGAGTGTATCTGTCACATCTCTTCTCAGAGATAAAGCTGCCACCATTCTAGCGAGTCTTGCACTCTATATTTTTAAAGTCTCTTTACAATTATTTCATTAATAGAATTCAATTGTTTTTGCATTTCTCTATTTCTGGCAATTTTCATGAGTATTTCATTGTAATATTTCTTCTTTCATTTCATTCCGAAAATAATCCAGATCATATCTCCAACACAAGTCCTTGTCCATGTAACTTACATGCACGTATATATTAATAACAACTATCCTCTTGTCATTTTGTAAACATCTAAATTTAGTTAGGATCCAATTCTGAGTTTGAAAAGGGAATTCCAAACTTACCTCCTAGGCATCCCAGAGAGTGAACAATCCTCCTCATGCCCTACTCGAATATTCTACTATTCCTTCACTTGGCTTCCAAAATTGTTTCCCGGTATTTATTGCATCCCTGACATTCATTTTAGTCTCTTATATTAGGAGTATTGATGGCCTTTTGGATTTTATGAGATCTTTGAGAGTGTCTACTTTTGGTCCATTTCCTAAACCCCTATAGTTTTGGGAGACTAAAATCAATATTTATTGATGGTTTTGGAGGAAACCCATTTAATGGGTAAAGAATTCCCTAATGTCTTATGTGGTTTAGTCCCTCCCATCATTTTCACCAGCATTTGTTGAGAACCCAACAAGATTTCTTTATTCTCTTGCTCTTCCTTTACTATGTGAGATTCCTTCATTCCTAACCTTTGAGGAAAATATTCTTTTGAATCCCTATTATCCTCTGATGTGAGTTCAATCATTGTTTCCTTTGTTTTCAATTCCAGGAAGGAAACCTCTACATCCTTGAAGTTTTCTACTTCTTCTAGGCCCACATTAGGTATATCATCTTCCCTTTTTGGGGGAATTTCTTCTATCCAAGCCTCTTGATTACACAAGCGCTTTGATTGCTCTTTCTTAAAAAGATCTATTGAAGGGATTTCATGAGATTGGACTAAAGGGAGATTCCCAGTAATTATTACTTCCTCAACAACTTGTGACTTTTGACAATGTATCTCTTTGTCATGTTCATCTTCTTAAGAGAGCACTTTGATGCTATAATTTTTAAAAATTGCAACCACATTTCTTGAAAAACATTCTACTGACTTGGGCACGACATCTAAGAGAGAGGAGGGGAACTTCAAATTTTTCTGGGGGGAGGATGGAATAGATCCCAAAGCTTGAGCTCTAGCCTCTAAGGAGATCCCTCCACCTGGCTTCCTAGATATTGATTTCCACTGCTCTTCTTTACTCGGAGCTTAAGGCTATTGGTTGTCTTGTTTTTGCTTTTTTTTGGTGAAATTCCCATATTCATGGAAGATTTTTCACTTGAATGAAATTTGTTCATATTATATTCGTTGGACATGCTTCTAGTTATCTAAAGATATCAAAACTACTTCTAGAATTCCTTTCTCCAAATATACCTCGACATAGATGCAGGCACATGAGAACATATTCTCCCTTGGCTCGACCCTATCAATAAAATGACCCAAGGAGTTAACAATACATCAAACAGCATTGTCACTCCAACAATAAAGAGGGAGGTGTGGGAGGCACACCCAGACATGAATGGACAATGGCACATCATTTTCCAAGATTAAATCATGAGTCCATTTACTCAATTACATTCCTCTTGCTCCCATAAAGTAAGGTCCACTGTGGAAGATCATACCCTATCTTCCGTGTGCTCGAAAATAAAAGTGTAGAACCCTCTCCCATAGAAGAAATGATTCAGATGACCCCTTATATGGGGTTTCCATGTCTTTTGGATCCATGTAGCTACCATTTTCGGGGAATTCTATATCCTTGTAAATTGACCTATCAAGCTGCGATTAGCCAGAGCCAAGGATTTTTTCTTTGAGAAGGTAGGGGGAAGCTTGACTTATGGGATTTCCTCTATTTTTTTTCACAAATTTAGTTGGTTAAGGTTTAAAATTCCCGACCAAAGCCAAAACCATGGCCTAAAAGGCTACAAATTCATCATTTGGAGGGGGTTGCCCCACCCCATCACCTCCTTCCATAATTTGCTCATAGATGAAGTGTTAGGGTTTCAAAGGTTTTCTTGCATGTATTGGAAGGGAAATTAAGAGAATCCTTCTCAGACATGAGGAATTCAACCAGGAAAACAATAGTTCCCTTCATAGCCTCTCAACAAAAATTTCCAAGATGGAACAAGTCAATGCAGAAAATGTGTCCAACATTATGAACCTTCTTCACCTTCAGCAAAACAGAATGGACAACTTGGAAGCATAATGCCAATAACTGTGCAACATGATCCTCTCACAATGTATTGCGTCCCCTCCTCTCGCTTCAAACAACCAAGGTTTAGTGAATCTGCAACAATCAGACCTTAAGGGAGAAGACATAGGAAGACAACAACATGATCTCATGGAGGTGGAGTAAATTGGCCTCCCTCACTATGTTGAGGGGCAAGATGCCCATGACAATGTTCCTCCTTAATTGGTTATATTTTTCAAAATAACTAAATTTTTGAGTTATTTTTGTAAGCAAGCTATAAGTGGAAACACATGGAAAGTCAATGTAAAGTCACTTATAATTATTCATAGTAAAACTATCTTCAATTATAAATCCTTTTTAGACATGAAATATATTCTTTTCCTATTTAGAAAAAAATAGAAAAAATATTATATAATTGCTTTGTACATCTATTTGAATCACTTACTATGTAATAGCTGAATAAATTTAACGTCAATTAATTACATAAATTGTAACAGTAATATCCACTTGGTTTCAGAAAATTCACTAATTTATTTTAATTGAGCACATACGCATTTTAAATTGATTAATGAATAATAAAATTTTACAACCGATTAAAAACAAATACATAATTTTAAATACCTGGGTCTGATGCCAACCCTCCATTTGTCTGCTTTCCTTGTTGACCGTTGTTGAACTGTGTAAACACTGCCCAAAACCTTGTTCCACCCTGCCAACTAGGACAACTTCCTATCTCCAGGATATCATATGGATATCCTGGGCCCCATGCCCAAAACCTCCAGCAAACCAGTGCCTGTACTGAACCTTCCCGACTACAGAACTCCACTCTCCTCTCTGCCAATCCAAGAGAGCCCCCAAAATAAATAATAATCTCACATCGAATGATCCCCTCCTTCCTAACCTTCTCTGCTCATATTTCCCCTTCACCACCTTCCCTCTCCATCATTACCTTCCTTACCCATTTATTAATTATCTTATCCTTTCGTAATTAATGCCCCTTATCCCCTTATTTATTATTTTATCCTTTCTTATTTATTATCTTATCTTATATTTAATGTCCTATCCCTTCCCAAATACGTAAGCTTTAATTTAACAATATAATTTATTAACCCCGTTTAATCCTTTACTTAATTAATTAATGAGTCAATTAATAATTAATTAATCCTTGACAATCATGAAAAACTAATTAATAATAATTAATTAGTTAATGTTATTTAAGAAATAATTATTGTTTAGCTAACTTTTAGGACAGTTAGATCATTAAATTAATTATAATTAATAATCCTATACATCTATTTAAGCAGGGTCGTTACATAGTATAAGATGTTTATAAAAAAAATATTTTTCATAAAATAAAAAAATCATAAATTAAAATAAACATATTAAAATGATAAGTTGTTAAAACAAGTCAGCATAGCATATGCGCAATAGATATTACAATGACATTGGAGAAAGTGAAGGCATCAATAAGACTTTAAAGTCTTTGGCCAATAAGATATCAGATAAATGAGATTTAAAATTTAAAATAAATCATTATTTTTTAAAACTTTAGATAAAAAAGTATATATTTTATGGTCAACTATGAACTAATAGAAAGTCAAACCTAACTCAAAGCTATATACCATGCCTATCAACAGGTATAATAACATGAGAAAAGATATATCATAAGTTATTATCATAGTTGATAAAAATATAGAAAATTACTAAACACAATTAGTGCATGATGTAAATCATTATTAAATACAAATATAAATAAATATAAAAATTGTGATTGTATATATATAGTTACATCATTTGTAGTTAGTTGAAAAGTAACCTTGTTTTAATGATGTTGTTATTGTTGATACATCTACCATGTATGGATGACCCAAATCTATTTTATATTGAATTGTTAAATATACTTTTCAATTTTTAATTTAATTATCTATTTTATATTGTACTGAATTGTAAAATAGTTTATAAATTTATATTGATCTGATTTAGTTTATTTATTTATATTTATCTTATAATATAAATAGATAAACTAAATAAATTTAAGTTATAAATCAATTTAAATTTATTTATCTTATATTATATTTATAATATAATATAAATTTAAGTTATAAATAAATTTAAATTTATTATATATTAAATTGAAAAATAATTTGTAAATTTATATATATATATATATATTATATTAAATTTAAAAATAAATTCAAATATATTATTCTATATTAACATATAAAATAAATTCAAAATTATTTTATATTAAATTGAAAAATAATTTTTAAATTTATAATTATTTTATATTAAATTTTAAAATAAATTCAAGTGTATTCATATTTATAATATAATCCATACTGTATTGTAAATATATATCTCTTATTACAATCGAATTTAAATATAAAATAAATTAAATATTTATATAAATAAACAGTAAACCAATACATAAACTATCTTAGTCACATTCCCTTCCCTCGCACCAGATCCAGAGCCCACATAAGCACTAGAAACAACAGAGCATATAGATAAAATTTGCCTTTAATTGCAAAGGGTTTGTTCAAATTATTCAAATAAAACTAGAAACAGAGTGACTACCATGGGATTCTGACAGAACTCAACCTCAGACCTCCACATGGAAGTGATAGGGATTGTTCAAATTATTCAAATAAAAAAAGTTTTTTTTTTTAAGATTATCACTGATATTCAGAAGAATTAAGGTTTTGTCCTACCGACACTTAAACTACGAGTAATATGGGTGTATCAATCTCTCTAAGCTATTTTATCACACTTCCTTATTGCATTATGTTAATTTTATCATAGTGTTTGCAACGTTGTTGGTTTTTTCCTCTAAGAATATCGTATTGTCATGGTGCATAAAACCCCACCATTGGTTCATCTTTGCATATATATCTCCGAATGGTAGGTGATGATAACTCATCCATTAGTTTTTCCCTAACGAGATTCTATTATCATTATGCATAGAACCCCACCATTGGTAAATGTTTGCACATGTATCCCCTAGTAGTGATGATAACTCATCTATTGGATTTTTCCTCCAACAATATTCTATTGTCATGATGTATAGAACCCCACCATTGCTTCATGTTTGCACATATATCTCAAGGGTAGGTGATGATAACTCATCTATTGGATTTTTCCTCTAACAATATCTTACTGTCACGATGCATAGAACTCCACCATTGGTTCATGTTTGTACATATATTTCTGAAAAGTAGGTGATAATCACTCATCCATTGGAGTTTTCCTCTAATAATATTTTGTTCTCATGATGCATAGAATCACACCATCTATTCATGTTTTCATATATATCTCCGAACACTCCATTGGATCAACCTTCCTATGAAGAAGTTTCTCAAATGTGCCATGATTTTGTTAATAGGTGTTTTTTACTTTGCGGAATG
Source organism: Picea engelmannii (assembly GCA_009831015.1). Classification (NCBI taxonomy): domain Eukaryota; kingdom Viridiplantae; phylum Streptophyta; class Pinopsida; order Pinales; family Pinaceae; genus Picea; species Picea engelmannii. Next base: position 400,569 of record ML786666.1, read on the forward strand.
AGGGAGATGTGTAATTCCTTCAATGTTTAATATTATGAAGTTGACATGTAGCATTAAAAAAATATTTCTAAG
>ML786666.1:406965-423646 GCA_009831015.1 Picea engelmannii
ACAATGGTACAAGAAATTTGACTCTTTCATGGTGAGCCAGAATTATACAAGGAGTGAGTATGATCATTGTGTCTACTTTAAGAAATTGAATAATGGCATATTCATTATCTTAGTATTGTATGTTGATGATATGCTTTTAGCAATAAAAAGCATAACTGAGATCAACAGGTTGAAGGATCAGATGGCTAGGATGTTCGATATGAAAGATCTAAGAGCAGCAAGGCAGATTTTGGGCATGGAGATATTCAAAGACAGGGGGAATGGTAAGCTTTGGTTTTCACAACAGAAGTATGTTGAGAAGATACTTTTGAGGTTTGGTATGAATGATGTGAAACCAGTTTCAATCCCTTTGGCTTCCCATTTTAAGCTTTCTTCAAGTTTATGTCCTGGTACAAAAGAAGAAAGGGAATATATGTCTTGAATACCATATGCTAATGCAGTAGGAAGTCTAATTTATGCGATGGTTAGTACAAGGTCGGACATTTCACATGCAGTTGGGGTTGTCGGCAGGTTTATGGAAAATCCAGGTAAAGAGCATTGGGCAGCAGTGAAATGGGTGCTTCGGTATCTGAGGGGCACAAGTGATTACTGTATCACCTATAACAGTGGTCGTGAGTTAGTCTGTGGATATGTTGATTCTGATTTTGCAGGTGATTTGGACAAGAGAAGGTCGACTTCAGGGTATGTCTTTACTCTTGCAGGTGGAGCTATTAGTATTGTTGCTTTATCCACTACAGAAGCAGAATATGTAGCTGCTTCACATGCTTGCAAAGAGGTAGTTTGGTTGAAAGGTTTGTTTGGTAAGTTTGGAAGGATGTAGGACAAAGTAAAGTTACTTTATGACAGTCAGAGTGTTATTCACTTGGCTAAGAATCCATCCTATCACACTAAAACAAAACATATACCTATCAAGTACCATTTTGTAAGACAGGTCATCGATGAAGGTGGAGCCTCTCTTGAGAAAGTACATACAAAGGAGAATTGTGCAGACATGTTCACAAAACCAATACTGTTAGAGAAGCTACGATGGTGTTTGGCTTCTCTTGTCTTGTAGAAAAGGTGATGAACAAAAGAAGGAGCAAGGTATCAGGTTAATTGTTGTCAAGGTGGAGATTGTTGGAAATGGTGACAACAAATTTCCCATGATTAGGATTTCAGATCCAAAAATTCAGCGTTAGTTGTAACTATTCAGCCCAAGTTAGAATTTGTTGTGAGCGCATCCTATAATCAGGTTTCCATGTAATTGTATATAAATTATGTAAGCCCGTAGAGGCAAATATGGAGTGGTGAAAGGTGTGAGTGAGTTGCTATAATCTTCGTGATTTGAATAAAATAAAACCGATACCTCTGCTTGGTGGACGTAGCCCAATCCTTGGGTGAACCACGTTAAATCTATGTGTCTTTGATTTCTCTGTGAGTATGTTGTGGCTTATGTTAATTTGTGTTTCCACATTGGAAAATTTACAACACTACCTATTCTAAAGCATAAAAAAATAAAATACTCTACCATACGGATTGTTTTAGTCATTATGTAGAGTTTTGGATAAGGGTTTTCCTTGGTCCAGGTCCACACATTTGGATAATGGAATCTTTGGTTTGTGTATCAAAGAAAATGGGATATACATGCCAAGTTGAAAAATATTAATAAGAACCAAAATGTTAATAAGAACCTTAGTGATTGCACATTGACCCCTATTGTATTTGTTACATTTACCTAATTTTCTAGTTTTGATTTTCAATTATCTTTGAATGACAAATTACGCAAATATACATGGCTTGAGATTGAATGCCTCATATTACAATGCAATTTAATTTAGAGAATTGGTGTCAAAAATATAATTAATCTCTTTATAGGTCACTCGCTACATTTGATTTGATTATATTTTAAAATGATAATTTTAGAGAACTTACCATGCATGAATCAATTTGTTAAACACTTATCATGCACTCAAGTTATCACAATAATAAAGATACATCATCTTTTAAAGATTTTAATCTTAATTTCTAAAAATCCTTTGCTCAATAACTCAATGCTAAATATTGTCATTCATTTGCTCATCAAAGTTTTTAAAGGAAATTCTTGTCCAACATCATGGCCATGGAATAAGAGGAGTGAGTTCATTGAATGAAAGTCATGCTTTAGCTTCCATGATAGATATTGTTGCATCGCTATTTTATTCGATGAGGAGGCTACCCATTGAAACATTGAACACATTACCCATTGGGGACCTAAAAAGGCTACATAAGGTGCCCTCTTTGGCTACATGGCCATACAGGGAAAGGGTTGAAGAAAACAAAAATTTTGGAAGCCTCAAGAACCTAAAATCCAAGAGAACCTTTTGTTCAGATCTATCCTTCGCAATTTTTATGTCTCTTTTCAATGATCTCATGGACATTGATTTTATTACTCTAGAGGTTCCTTCTTCATAAACTATGTTTGATTCTCTTGCAAAATTCTTCCTCTATGTCAAAATTTTGGGGGAGATTTAATTAACCTAATAGGAGTTTTCTTTTTTAGATCTAGAGTCCAATGTGTGTTGCAAAAATGGGTACAAGTTTTGAGGCACAAAAGTGTTTCCTTGAATTTTGTCTACCACGAAATATCGTCATTATCACCTTCTACACCTCGTTAATGCTTATCATTAAGCCTAATGATATTGGTAAAATTATTATAATTGAATTCTTGAAGCATCTTTGCACTAGAGAGTAGTCTCCAAATACAAGGTCTAGCCATAGCTTCATCCATGATCATGAGGTTGTTTGGGAGAAAAAAACGAAGGGCCATATCAAACTTACTTTTAAGACACTAGCAAGAAAGGATGTAGTGTGCATACAATCATTTTAAATAACCCAGAACGCATCTAATATGGAATATAAAGTTATTAAGAGTGTCCTACATACAACTAAGCCTCACACTAGAGAGGTATGTGTTTATGTTTTCCTTTTTCAAATAATTAAAGTTGTGCAATTTTACAGATTTTGCATTAGCAACTAATACTTTTGTTTCTAACTATTCTATTTACAAACATATTGTTGAAAATAAAATCACAGGAAGGATATATTAGTTCCAAATATGATTTCTACTTGGGAATATCCTTTTGCTACCAATCAATCTTTGAATTCATCAACTTGACCTGCTACATTCATCTTCTTCTTGAATACCCATTTTCTACCGACAATATTTATTCCACTAGGTAATTCGACTAAGTCCCACATCTCATTCGTTTGCAATGATTCCATCTCTTTGACATGGCGTCCTTCCAGAGTTTTTTATTTGTTGAGTCAAATACCTCCCCGATCGACTTGGGCCCATCGTCAGTGGAATCTAACACAAATGCGGAACAAAAGTTGGGTGGACTATAACTTTTGACTGGTTTTCTTACTCATTCTAACCTCCTTACAACAAGGGTCAGTTTTTCCACCTCTTCTTACGATTCAGTCGACTCATCTGAATCATCTTCTTCCTTCCTCAATTCAAACTGCACCTTCTTTAGATTATTCTTTGTTTGAACCATTTCTTCAGGCTCAGAATTCCTTCTGACTTCTCTGAAGACCACATCTCAACTGTACACAATTTTACTTGATACAAGATCCCAGAGATTATATCCTTTCATTCCTTATTTGTATCCAATGAAAATACACTCGACTTCCTTCTTGCCTAGCTTGCTCCTCTTTTCCTTGGGAACATGCACAAATGCATCACAGCCAAATACTTTGATATGTGAAACCAAAGGCTTCTTACCACACCATACCTCATGTGGATTCATGTCAAATAGCGTTGATGAAGGATACATATTCACTAGATATTTTGCAGTGTCGAATGCCTCCACCTAGAATTCTTGTGCAAGCCCGACACCACTGAGCATGCTTCTTGCCTTGTCCATCAATGTTATATTCATTCTATCAACAACTCCATTTTACTGTGGGGTATATGGTGTGGTATTTTGGCATGCTATGCCACATTTCTTGAAGAACTTATCAAATTCGTTTCCACAGAATTCACCACCAATATCAGTTCTCAACACCTTAATCTTCTTATTTGTATGTTTTTATACAAGAAATTTAAATTCTTTGAATTTCTCGAAAACCTTTTTTTTATTCCTAAAGAAATATATCCATGTATTCCTGGAAAAATCATCTATGAAAGATACATAATATAGGGATCCACCAAGTGAAGGCACTGAAACAAAGCCAAACACAACACTATGAACCAACTCTAGAATCCCAGTTTCTCTTGTCACTCTAGATGGGAACCTCACATGACTTTGTTTTCCATATATGCAATGTTCATAAAAGTCGACTTCTAAATTACATTCAGGAAAATATTCAACCACGCCTTTGTTATGCATAGTTTAAACTCCTTTTTCTCCAATATGTCCCATCCTCTCATGCCATAGCATGGTCGGGTCGACTTTACGATGACTTGTCAAGTCGAGTTGACTTCAGGAACACTGATGTTTTTTCATCTAGTCGAGTTGAAATTCCCTAATAACTTACATGGGGTTCCAATCTGAACTCCTTTAATTAATTCCATTGCACCTTTGACCATCTTGCACGTATCCCTCTAAAATAGAGTGTGCACCCCTACATCACTCATCTTGTTGACATATATCATGTTTATTTCCAAACCCGAAAATTGTAGCACACCTGAAAGTTTTCTCCTCCTCCCATCCTGCAGTATCAGTCAAACTCTTCCTCATCCAACAATTTTAGTCTTCAGGTCATCCCCCCAGAACACATCTCTCCTTCATATCGTTCATATTCATAGAACCAATCTCTATGTGGTCTCATATGATAGGATGCTCCTAAGTTGATCAACCAAACATATTGATCCAAATGTGTACTAGTCAACCACAGGTACACATCGCCTCCCTTATATGGAGTCATCTTTCTTTCAGTTGACTACTTCTCATAAGATCATGTAGTGACTTCCATTTCCTTCAACTTGTAGTCCCTTTTGTAATGCCGAGATTTACTGCATTTCCAACATCTTCTTTTCGAATGAACAGGGGATTTAGATCTACCCTTCGACTTAGACTTTCTACTGGATAATTTTCCTTTATCTCTATCAATCAATCAACCTATCACCACTAATGCATCTTTGGTCGATCCCTCCATGTTCTTCCTTCTCATTTATTCTGATAGTATATACACAAACACATATTCTAGCGCTAATGTGGTTGAATTTCTCCCTATAGCCACAACTAAGTCATCCCAGTAGTATGGAAAAGAACATAACATGATAACACATTTCTCCTCCTCAATGATTTTAATATCCACAGAAGATAACTGGCTTATATTGGTATTAAATGCATTGAAATTCTTTGTCACCAAAATTCCCTCACTCATCCTTGAAAGATACAGTTTTTGTTTGAGAAACAACTTATTTACCAGGGATTTCGAATGGTACAAGATTCTCAACTTGTCCCACTGTTTCTTGGCAAAATATTCACCTGAGACATTCAGCAATACCAAATCTAAAAGACAAAGTCGAATTGTACTCCTTTCCCTTTTCTCGAGTTTCTCCCATTCTTTCGTCGACATACTTGTTGGAATGGTACCTGGACAGACTACTTCCCATTGTTCTCGATCTACAAGGAGATCTTCAATTTTAAGCTTCCAAGGATGAAAATTATGGCCATTGAATTTTTCGATCTCTATTCTCAAGTTGCTCGCCATTCTTTAACACAATATTTAAAGGTTGTTGACTTACAAATCTTACTGAACCTAGGGTTTAGCTAAGATACAAGGTTGTTAAACCAAGATCTAATACCACATGTTAGTAAATGAGGAACACTTCCACACAAAACCTAGCAGAAGAGAGGAAGAAAGATTTAAACAAGAAAGTAAATGACAAAGAAAATATGCAATACACAAATATTTTACCCTAGAAACCCAAACAAGAAAACTAATGTTCCTTGAGCGTCTTACTATTTTGTTGTCTTATCCATTCAGAATAAAAGGCTACATGCCTAACCTTGGTCTACACCTAAGACACAATCGACATCATACCTTCTTTCTTTACACAAGAACAACCCTATAGCCAATTTGTCTTACATCTGCATGACCAACAACCTCTAAAGACTGGCTATTCTACAATTATTGATTAGCCTTTTACAACATTATAACATGCCTTGTTTATAGTCTTTAGAGTAGGAAAACCCTAAAGAAAAGAGAAAAAAAATGGTTCTAGATCCACGCAAATCATTGGCTACAAATCCTGTGAATCATTGGATTCTGTTACAATCTACTACCAAGTCAGATTACCAGTCGGCCTTCATTCGGTCTTCGGTCAATTGTTATGTGCCTGCCTTTTGACCTCTTGTCAGTTGACCTCTTCGACTTGTTGTCGATATCTTCAACTTTGACTTTATCTGGTCGAACCACCTCGACCTTCGACTTCTATCGATATCTTTGAATTTGAATTTACCCGGTCGAAACACCTTGACCTTTGACTTGTTGTTGAATAATTCAAATTCGACTATCAGTCGATCCACCTCGACTATAATTTCACTACAAATAATATAACAACCCAACATATTAAAGGAAATAGGGATCAACGACAAAAGGGTCCTAAGCCACCCCATTTAAAGAACAACTCACAAGAAAATCAACAAGGACAGTCAACCCAAAATGAGTCGAGGATGCTATATTCATTTTGGAAAAGGCCAAGGAAACAACATGTACAATGTTTGGTATGTGAGGGTAATCACTTATATAAGGAATTACCTCACAAGGGAGAATGAATTAGGAACTTTCATAACATTTAGGAGGCTAAAAAAGTTGAATACATGGGAGGAAACATGCCAAGTATTTATGCATCCTTGGACAACAAGAAACTTGAATATCAATCCCTCGTGATTGAAGTGGAAAGTGGAACATAAAGGAGATTTATGGGTGGAACCAGTGTGCATCCTAGAAGAAAAATTCAAAGTGCTCAGGAACAAATAAATCGGTCTAGTAGAGGTCCAATGGACCTACTATGGTCCTGAAGACATTACATAGGAGCATGAAGAAACCGTGCAAGAGGAATACCCACAAAATTTTGACAATTTTGAAGAAAATAGAAGCTAAAATTGCAAGACTCCATGTTTGGGAAACTAGAGTTTCAGAACCACATCTCAGAATTATTAGTCACTTGCGTTGAAACCCTTAATAAAAGAGTGGTGCAACATTATGGACAAAGAGAAGTGAATGGAGCGCATTCCTTGGGTCAACATGTTGAGAGGAACAAGAGATTGTGATTGGAATTGTTGTTGGAGGGTAAACAAAATGCAATTTTTTGTTTTATGAATATCATAATGTAAATTGTATATGTATTTCAGAATAATGTCATGCATCAAGGACAGTGCACAATTTTAGGGGAGGGGGAACGTAACATATCTTCTATAATACCCATTTTAATTGATTCATAATCTAGATATAATGTATGGATGTGGATAAGCGATGTATATGCAAATTTTATTTCTAAATTTTAATAAATAAAATGTGATGCCAGCTGTTGGGGGACATGGATAGAGATATGGGATATTTTTTTCACAAGATAAGGGAGTGTTTAAGAGGGTTCCAAGGGGGGAATTATTCATTGGTATAAACCCAATCCCACATTCTTGAATTTTATTAATGTTTTGAGTGAACCTTCTATTTCGTTGTTTGAGTGTATGAGAGCCCAATCATTGAATACCTGTAAGAGGGTGGGTGTAAAAAGTCACATCCCATAGTTATTGGGAGAATGAGGATAAGTACAATCAATTAGGGGATGAGTGTAAGACAAGAAAACATGTAGAGGAAATTTGTATATCCACAGAGAGAATTTTTTACAGACATATTTTTTGCATGAACAACGAGCATAGAATAGAAAAGAAGAAATATGGAGATGGAAAACAATGGAGGGAGAATTATGGATCATTTTGGGGAGTTGAGGACTAAAGAATCAATTTTTCAATATTGCAAGAGAGCCAGGTGTTGGCAACCCAACAACCATCTCATGTTTTCGGTATTTTTACGAATAACTTAATTTACAACATGAGATTTTTAAATTCATTGTTTGGCATGTATATATGATATTCATTATTGTTATCATTTATAGATTATTGTTTGTATGGTTTACATTCATTTTGAGAGTGGTTTTTATGTTGTATTCTTTCCTTTTATCTGGTTTGAATTTCATGACTTCCAACATGAAATTAAAACGCCATTTCATTTCGTTTTCTACAGAGTTTTGATGCCAACGGACGAACTTCATGATTTGGGAATTTGTCACTACCTCTTATTGAATTTGTCTGTTGTATATCATTGTTTCTTGTGAAGTTTAAGATTGGCTTGGTTGGAAATATGGAAAATTTGCAATGGCCTTACAGGTAGGAAGGCTTATTGTGACACATCTTTTTATATGAGATTTGTTCACATTAGGTCAAATTTGAATGTGTGAGAGACAGACTCAGATTTTTGGTAATACGCAATATGATAAGCAAATGTCTTAAAACTTATTAGCTCTGCCCTGAAAGTATATGGTTTCATAATTTTGTTTTGAATCTTGACAATTAGAATGAGTTTCATAATTGATTTTCATTTAATTCTGGCTAGTAATGACTATCATGTGGACTGAAGGATCTTATGGCTTGGCTGAGTTGTGTTTCCAGAATTGTTTATGGTTGATGTCTTGTGTTTCTAAAAGGTTGCATGATTGATTAAAAACAAGCTACAAAATTTTTCTATTTGAAACCCTTTTTGTTCCGAGACTGGTTTGAAATGATTTACATGACCTTTTGTCACAAGCTTTGAATGATATCAAAAGGATCTAGTTATTATAACACAAAATGTTTGAAATTTTATTATTAATGACATCCTACATAACCCATTTTGTATAATAAAGTTGGGTCATCAATAATTACCAAATGACACGACAGTTGGATGATGCTAACACCTTCATAATGTTGTAATGATCTCACTTAATATTGTAAGACCAAGTATAGAAGCACCTTATCTCAACCTTTATTCTGATACTTGAATTATCATATGTTCGAATTGGTTGGAACTCAATGTAGTATTCTTATGAAAAAAACACATGTTATATATGGGGTTAAAACTTTCAAACTGTGAACAATGCATTTTGAGCCAACACACCATAAACATGGTGCAACATCATTGGCACTTTGTTGTTATGGTTACCATTGCACATGTCACTCTCTTTAAAGATTGGGATCATATTGAAACATGAATGCTTTAGACACCAATGACACTCACAACCATTATTAAAATAGCTAAATGATTGATGCATTGGGATTTGTGATCAATAGATATCTGAACGGTGATGCAAATCTTGACTATGATTATATGGCTATCATCTTAATAGTCAGTGGTTAATTAATTCTTTTTTCATTGATTATTTTTTAGGAGTAATGTGTCTTTGTTTGACTTGGTGATAAGCTCGAGGATATTCATGTGCCCTACAAAATGAAGTGAAACATGTGGTTTTTTTACATGATATCAAATTGGAGATGCAACCAGATTATGAAATTTTTGTCTATTCTCGCATCAAAGAAAGAATAGAAAATGGAAGGTTTAGGGATTCTCGTCATTCCACAGGGAGCGGTTTTTTAACGCAATTTACAAACAAACGAAGAGGAATTTTGGGAAACCGTTAAAAATCATCTGGGAAAAAGGTTTATTTACCTAAACCTGGAAGGGTTTATCTAGAAATGACATATTCTAGGATATGCAAGTGAATCTTCGAGGTTGATGTTTCAAGATTTCATCTGCAACAGAATGGAGAGGTAATTTTGCGGGGCACACTACGGGAAAACGATGAAGAATTTTGAGAAACCACTGAAAACCCGTTTTGCAGAACAAGTTTCTTTAACTTACTCACAAGCAGAATCCAGAAATGGTGAACGGTTTAGTAGGTGTGGGTTGTTCTTTGAATAGAAATTTTCCATATTTCACCAAAATTCGTCAAAGAAGTTTCCAGCTCATAAACCAAGGATTAATATGGAGGAAGCAAATGTTGATCTACTTCAGATATGTGTCATAGAACCAGTTTTGAACATAATTTGTTTTGTATCTGTTAAATAGTATTAAGACACTTGATCATTACAAACAAACTCATGCTATTATTTGTTGAATTGTCCTGTTGTCAAACAAACTCGAATCGACTGTTAAAACCGATATTATTTTGTGAGATCTGATCCTATATTAAGATATGGGATCAATACTCTTTGTTGGGATTTAAAAGGGATGGTTGGAACTGTGAAAAGAGGCATCTTTGATTCGAACGCATTATGGACATGTAATTCCCAAGACTGAATGGACAAGTTGTTCACATTTCGTCTTTAGACCAGCGTGACACTGTTCCATTTTGTTTTTCATTTTATATTTTGGAATATTAATATGTTATACAGCTTTATCCTTATTAGCATATAATGTTTCATTTTATTCAACATTTTAAATTCTGTCTATGATTTGTTGTTCATATGTGACACCTGTGATCGTTATTTCATTTTAATAGCATTGATTTATGCTTTGATATTAAGTGATATATTATATGAATGATTCGTGTTAAAATTTCATTTACTATAAACATTCATCATTACAAGGTCACTGGATTTATATGTTTATTACTCTATTCTTATATCCTTGCTCCCAAAAATACCTTGAGTTTATTCTGGAGATGTTAGCACAAGCCTGTTACAGATTTATCTCATAGGAAAGATAGCTGGAAGATTGAATTGCACAGGGATATAGACACAGTATGAGACTAATATCAGGTTAGTTTTATTCGCATTCAATTTCTGTTATTAGTTTATCTATTAATGAAATAAGACAGTTTAAAATTGGTTGTGACTGTTATTTTGTTCTTGTTTCAGATTATGTTTTATTAGTATCTTTTGATTTCTTAGATTTCAAACTATTAAACAAAAAATATAAAAATATGTGCTTTCTTTATCTACTCCATAAACAATTGTAAAACCTTGATTTCACAAGACATCCACCAAAACTTGCAAATTGTAAATATCTTGTTCATAATCACATGTTCATATTTATGTTTCCATTTTAAACACTTGTAAATATTTAGATTCATGAACATAGTATCGTAGTTATAACTTTAGAGGAGTTTATTTTCTTTATTTTTTTAGGACCTTAGTTGGCTAACGGAGCCATTAAACCCGTCAGGATAGAATATACCAAACGACTTGGGTTAATTAGACAACCCCGGTCCGGATCTATCCTTCCAATTGATGGTGTGTCACTTACGCCCGTCAACACCAGGTTGTTAATCTTAAAGAGTGAAATCTTGTGTGAGTTGCACTGTAACAACAAGTTAATGTTGTTGTTTACTAGTAGTTTTTCCTAGCAGTGAGTTCCCTTGAGTTTCCAGTAGTGAGACTCCTAGTTACATATGCCAGAGAGACCCTGATAAATTAATGGGATTCCTAATGCGCTGAGAGCAGTGAAGGGGTATATTCTTTGGGTTGGTTAGGTCGAGAGGAAGAGAGATGGTGGAAATCGAGATAATTGTAGTAGAATGTCAGTGGTTTGTGGGATATCTGAGCCATGAGTGGACAATGAGAGACATCCTCTTTTTTGGATTCCTAGTCATAGCTTGGGGGTGACTTGTTGTTGAGATATAGAATAGCAAGCCTATGGTTGAGTGGAACATCCATCTTAAGTACATGGTTGCATTGTTATGTGTTATATTTATAGTTTATTCCATTGTGTATTAATTATGTATATTTGGATGGATTTATATGATGTTGAATGAATTTAATTAGCTACATTCATTTTATTTCAGCATGTTGTAGCTACATTTAAATTAATGATAACAAAATGGTTTAATCTGTGTGTATTCTTGTAGCTAGTAAGCTACGCACATCATTAGTTAGCATAAAAACATTATTTATTTGTAATTCCGCATGTAATGACCTCAACTGGGATGGGGTACATTACAATAAGGGGAATGTAACATCCCCACTATAATCGTCAGTTTAATTAATGTATAATGTCGATATAATTTATGGTTGTGGCCAAGCGATGTATATGCAAATTTTATTTTTGAATTTTAATAAATAAAATGTTGTGCTAGCTATTGGGGAACATGGATAGAGATGGGAGATGAGTTTTCCACAACATTAGGGAGTTTCTAACAAGAGTTCAAGGGGGTAATCATTCATGGGTATTAATCCAAACCTAAATTCCTGAATTTTATTAATGTTTTAAGTGAACCTTCTCTTTTGATGTTTGAGTGCATGAGATACCAATTACTTAATACATGTAATAGAGTGGGTGTAAAAAGTCTCATCCGATAGTTATTGGGAGAATGGGGATAAGTACAATCATTTTGGGGATGAGTGTGAGTCAAGAAAAGAGGAAAAGAGAGAAAATCTGTATAGCCACAGAGAGCGGTTTTTACAGTCACATTGTTTTGCATGAACAACAAGCAAAAAATAGAAAAAAAGAGCTTTGAAGATGGAAAACAATGGAGGGAGAATTTGGGGATTTTGGGGGGAGTTGAAGATTGAAGAAGCAAGTTTCTAGGCTTGCAAGAGAGCTAGTTTGTCATGATTGAAGAGTGAACTCTTGTGTGAGTTTCACTGTAACAACAAGTTACTGCTATCGTTTACTGGTAATTTTTCCTACCAGTGAGTTCCCTTGAGTTCCCAATAGTGATATTCTTGGTTAATTGTTCCAAAGAGACCCTAATAAAATAAATGAATGGGATTCCCAGTGGACTGAGAGTAGTGAAGGGGTAGATTCATTGGGTTGGGTAGGTTAAGAGGAAGAGAGATGGTGGAAATTAGGATAACTATAGGAGAATGGCAGTGGGTTGTGGGATATATGATATGTGAGTGGACAGTGAGAGACACCATGTTTTGTGGATTCCTAGCCCCAACTCGGGGGTCACTTTCTATTGAGATCTAGAATAGAAGGTCTATGGTTGGGTGGAACGTCTGTCCCATGCAGTTGATTACACAATTGTTATGAAAAGATAAGTGTTTATCTTGTTCTATGTTACATTTATAGTTTATTCCACTGTGTATTAATTATGTATATGAGGATGGTTTTATATGTTATTGAATGAAGTTAATTAGTTGCATTCATGTTATTCTAGCATGTTGTAGATGCATTTAAATTAATGATAGAAGAATGGTTAAATCTATGTGTGTATTCCTCTAGCTAGAAAGCTACAAGATTATTTAGTAGAAAATTTCCAATTTATGTGTATTTCCGCAAGTAATGGACCTCATCTAGGTTGGGGTACATTACAATCCTAGTCTTCTAACAACTCTTCCATTTTTTCTCGAAAGGGGTTTCTAATGAAGCTCCCTCTCCTTTTCTCCATGTTGTTGAGGGTGATGTTAAAATCCCCAACAATGATGTTATATGAGGAGAGCTTTGAATTGTTTTAATTTGACAAGGATCTTGATCTAGGTGGATATTGGTGGCCACCCACCTATTCCAACTAGCTCCTCTTTTTAGTTTTTAGTTCAACACGTTCTTTTGTACTTCTTTGCAATTATGGTTTCTACACTTCTGAGGTTGTCTGAAGCCCTAAACATCTTCCAGGTGGATACTGGTGGCCTCCCACCTAATCCAACTTGCTTATTTTATATGTTTTCTTGTTAACACATCTTTTTGTACTTCCAGGGCCATTTTAGGGCCCTAAACAGTGCTTTTTTTGGCATGCCACAGTCAAACTATAGACGAATGATCTAGGTGGATATCAGTGGCCGCACCCCGCTGCACTTCATCGTTGATAACAGTAGCCAGAAGAAACTCATCTCAGCAAAGGTCGTCAAGTGGTTGGCCCTACTGACAACGTCGCACCCACAACCCTACACCATTGGATGGCTCCACCAAGGAAGCGATCTCCGCATCATCCAACAGTGTCGACTGTCATACGACATCAAGCCCTTCAAAGACGAGGTATTGTGTGATGTTTCTCCTCTCGAAGTTTGTAATGTTCTTTTGGGCCAACCTTATTTATGGAAACATCATGTTGTATATGAGTCTAGGCCTCATAGTGTTATTATTACTTTGAACAGGAAATTGTACAGGATACCTGAGGTAGTCCCTCCTAGTGTTATTTCTTTGATCTCTGCCAAGCAATGAAGGAAGGTCATTTCTCAGACCAGGAAATTTGTCTTCTTTCTGATTCACTCTCAGAGTGAGTGAAAGATCGCAGCCACATCCAGGGCCTTCGCGACCGATCTCTCCACACAACAAAAGAAAGTGGATAAGGTCGTGGAAGAATACTCATATATATTCTCCTCTCCTACCGGGGTACCTCTGCACTGCCAGGTCAAGCATCCCATTGATCTGACCCCAGGCGCACTGCTACCCAATGGGCTAGTCTATCGTCGTTCTCTTTTAGAAAATGAGGAGATCAAGAGGAAGATCTAAGAACTGCTCCACAAGGGGCACATATGTCCCATCTCATCACTTCATGGGAGCCCAATCGTGATGGTGTAGAAGAAAGACGGGACCTAGTGACTCTACATTGATTATTGGGCCCTAAATAAAATCAGAGTTTGAAACCGGTACTTGATTCCTCGAATCGACGACCCCCTTGATTAGGTCACAAGGGAAAAATACTTCAGTAAGATTGATCTGAATTCTTGCTACCACCAGGTCCCAATAGAATAGACAGATGTATGGAAGATCACCTTCAACACAAAAGAAGGTCCTTTTGAATGGTTGGCCATGCCCTTTGGTTTGACAAATTCTCCAACAAATTTTATGAGGATGATGGACGATATCCTGCGAACTTTCACCAATAATTTTGTAGTGGTGTATCTAGGTGACATCCTCATCTACAAAAAGACTTGGGCGGAACACTTGCAACATATTTAGCAGGTTATGTACACCCTGCGACAGCACAAACTATATGAAAACTTGGAAAAATGCTCCTTCGACATGGACATGGTCCATTACTTAGGCTACATCATTGATCAACATGGTGTGCATGCGGATCCAACCAATATCCAGGTCATGCATGACTGTCCAGCCCCAACCACACTCATTGAACTTCAGAGCTTCTTGGGCCTCGCCAATTTCTATCGCAGGTTTGTGTCGGGATTCTCTCATATCCCGACACAATGTATTGGAAGGGAAATTAAGAGAATCCTTCTCAGACAAGAGGAATTGAACCAAGAAAACAATATTTCCCTTCATAGCCTCTTAGCAAAAATTTCCAAGATGGAACAAGTCAATGCATAAAATGTGTCCAACATTATGAACCTTCTTCACCTTCAGCAACACAGAATGGACAACTTGGAAGCATAATGCCAACAACTGTGCAACATGATCCTCTCACAATGTATTGAGTCCCCTTCTCTCACTTCAAACAACCAAGGTTTAGTGAATCTGCAACAATCAGACCTTAGGGGAGAAGACATAGGAAGACAACAACATGATCTCATGGAGGTGGAGTAAATTGGCTCCCCTCACTATGTTGGGGAAAGGTGCCCATGACAATGCTCCTCCTTAATTGGTTATGTTTTTCAAATAGCTAAATTTTTAGGTTAGTTTTGTAAGCAAGCTACAAACCGAAATAAATCGAATGTTGATGTAAAGTCACTTATAATTATTCTATGAATCATAGTAAAACTATCTTCAATTATAAATCTTTTTAGACTATATATGAATGCTCCTACATAATGAAATATATTCTCTTCTTTGAAAAATAAAAATAAAAAAAATATTATATAATTGATTTGTACATCTATTTAAATCACTTACTATAAGATGTAGATGTTTGTAAAAAAACTATTTTTTATAAAATAAAAAAACCATAAATTAAAATAAACATATTAAAACAAAACGATAAGTTGTTAAAATAATATGAGAAAAGATATAAAACTTAAAATAATATGAGAAAAGATATATAGTAAGTTATTATCATACTTGATAAAAATATAGAAGACTACTAAACACAATTATTGCACGTAGATAAGATGTAAATCATTATTAAATACAAATATAAATAAATATAAAAATTTGTAATGTTATATATATATATATATATATATATATATATATATATATATATATATATAAAAGTTGAAAAGTAACCTTGTTTTAATGATGTTGTTATTGTTGATACATCTACCATGTATGGAAGACCACATTTAATTGATATTAAATTGTTAAATATATTTTTCAATTTTTAATTTAATTATCTATTTTTTATTAAATTGAATTGTACAATAGTTTATAAATTTATATTTATTTGATTCAGTTTATCTATTTATATTGATATTATATTAACATATAAACTAAATCCAAATTTATTTTAATCTAACCTATATTACTATATAAAATAAATTCAAATTTATTATATTAAATTAAAAAATAATTGATAAATTTATATATTTTTTATATTAAGTTTAAAAATAAATTCAAATATATTATCCTGTATTAACATATAAAATAAATTTAAATTTATTTTATATTAAATTGAAAAATAATTTTTAAATTTAGAATTATTTTATATTAAATTTTAAAAAAAAAATCAAATGTATTCATATTTATAGTATAAGCCATACTGTATTGTAAATATATATCTCTTATTACAATCGAATTTAAATAATAAAATAAATTAAATATTTATATAAATAAACACTAAACCAATAAATAAACTATCTTAGTCACATTCCCTTCCCTCGCATACAGATAAAATTTG
>ML786666.1:446499-458848 GCA_009831015.1 Picea engelmannii
TAGGGGTTCCACAAGGTCTAGGTTCCCATGATAGGGTTACATTGCAAGGTTCCATTATGTTTATGAAATAAAGAGATTTAACAAAGAAAAAACTTTGCTTCATGAACTTCTCTGACCACTTGACACAGAGCTTCAAGTCAAACCTGATCATCTCCAATTCTTAAGTTATAGAAAATTTAGGGGATACCCCATCTTTTCGAGTGAATAAACTCTTCACTCAATCCACGTTATAATTGGATGGTTTGGCCATAGAATTACAGATTAATTGCATATACATTCAAAGGAGGCGACAAGCCTGAAATTGTTTACCCAACATACATAAATTATGGAACATTCATTCATGTCATTCCTCACGATTCTCTACTCGTGAACGTTTCAGATTCATGGAACACAACAACATGCATAATTCATAGATTTATCAGGCCTTTAATTTTACAAAGCATAATTGTTGGCCAGACCAACTCACTAAGGGTGAGCACTTTTCCATTGTACCAAGTTTTTTACCACAGGCCACCTCGTTTCAGACCATGATACTACCAAAAAAATCAGGTTCCTAAAGGGAAACTGGGGTGTGGATGAAGGCCACTCTCCTTCACATGCAATCAACAAGTTTTTCCCTTTTAACCCACCAAGTTGGGGCCTCCAAGAATGTCCTCAAGGGCCTTCCCACCTGGTTCGTGGTGCATTGAAACTTCAATCAATCAAGAAAGTGGACCAAAAAGCATTAGTCTAATTGTTGGAAACATGCCAATGAATTTCCCATGCAGTCACATGAACATGCATGCAGCTATATTTAGAATGTGCATGCATGCACTCTTCTGTTAGCAGTTTGTGTAGTTAGTGGATCTAATTATAATTAGTTTGTCTAACTATTTGAGAGATGTTATATATACGAGCATACCCATAGAGGTGAGAGTGAAATGTGTGTAGAGTGTGTGTGCAAGACACAATATTGTGTAGTGCAGTGTGTATGTGAGGAGAGGACGGTTGTATGCATTTGTTGGCTATTGTAATTCTCCCTTGAATAATAAGAATACCGATTATCATTTTCCATGGTTTTTTCCTGTATTGGGTTTCCACATAAATCATTATGTCAATTGTGTGATTGTTGTTTTGTTGTGTTTGGTTTTTTGTTCTCAGTTTTATGCTCTGTTTTGCTTCTGTTTCCCAACAAGTGGTATCATAGCAGGTTCAGTAGGTGTCACAGGTGAGCCAAGGCGAATTATGTGCGGGTCTCCTGTGAGCGCAAGAACGTTTGGACATGGTTTTGACATGTAAGGACAAGGAGACCAAAGTACCGAGGAGCCCACATATTGTTTGAGAACCAAAGGGTATGATTGAGTGAGTTTCAGGTCACCGACGCTCCCTAGGCAGTGTTAGAGGTGCGTCGACAAGTTTCAGGTCACTAACACTCCCTAGGCAGTGTTAGAGGCGTGTCGACACTCGCACTTTAAAAATAGGAAAAATTCATAAATTAGCGCGACCGGTTTGTGCACCATAGAGTGTCGAAAAAATGGCGCTCCCCATCGACACTCAAGGAGCGTCGATCTCTTAAATTAATGCTCCGAAAAAATTCCTAAATTAGCATGTCTGGTTTGTGCACGACAGAGCGCCATAAAAACTTGTGCACGATAGAGCGCCATAAAAACAACGCTTCCCATACACACTGAAGGTGCTTCGATCTCTATGATTAGCGCTCCCATTCAAGCACCACAAGAGTGTCGATCCAAAAAAAAGGGGGAAATTCGCATGGGATATGGTATGAGTGGTATAAATTAAAGCTTAAAGGTTTTTTAATATTATTCATTTGACATGTGACTTGGTCGTGAGCTTTAATGTTTTTAAATGAAACAAGTGGGTGAGGTGGAAGATAAGTTCGAACCATTCTTAAATGAGTGAGAGGATGTTTAAAATATGGATGTCATATACAGTTTTTTATTGGGAGGATATGTATTAAATATTCTTTGTTTAAGAGTTGAAGTTGTGTGGTTTTGGGTAAAAGGTTTTATTAAGGCATAAAATATTTATTAAATATTTTTAAAACCTTTTAACCATTAGTTTTGGGTTTAATCTTGAACTATAAGGTTATTTCTTTACTATAAAAATAACTCAGTTTAAGATAAGTAGTGGTTTTGCAGTTTTTTTGCTAATGGTGAAAGTGAAGAGTTCTAAGTTTCAGATGGAGAAATTCAACGGTAAGAATAACTTTGTGTTATGGAAGCTCAAGATGCGGGATCTGCTTTTGAAACAAGGATTGCAAAAGGAGTTGGTTGGAAAGACAAAGAAACCAACAAGTATGACAGACAAGGACTGGGAAGATCTGGATGAAAGATCCCTCAATACTATCTATTTGTGTGTGACAGATGAAGTGTTTTTTAACATCGTTGAAGAGGGCACAACAACAGGTTTGTGGAACAGATTGGAGAGTCTATATATGACAAAGTCCTTGACGAACCAAATCTTATTGAAGAGGCAGTGGTAAACTTGTGAATGAAAGAAACTATGAAAATTGTTGATCACTTGAATGTTTTCAATACTTTGATTTGTCAATTATCTAGTATGGAAGTAAAGTATGAAGATGAGGACAAGGAAGTTACGTTACTGTGTTCATTGCCCGACTCTTGGGATCATATGGTCACGACTATGTGGTTTAGCTCATCAAATTCCATTGATGATGACATTGTTGTGGGAGCTTTGTTGTCTGAGGAAATGAGGAGAAGATCCAGTAAGGAAACTTCAACAGCAGAAGCAATGGTGGTAAGAGGTCGATCTACAGAAGGAGGGAAAGATCATAAAGGTGCAACCTGGTCTAAGTCAAAAGACTGTAAGGGTAAGATAAAATGTTGGTTTTGTGGCAAATCTGGGTATCTTGTGAAGGATTGTTGGAAAAGACAACAAGCATCCAAAGAGGACTCCACAAAAGAAGCAAATTCAGCTACATGTATGGTTGATGAAGTTTTGTCTATCTGTTGTGTTTCACCCCCTGTGTTCACATAGAAGGTGTAGGGCGGTGATGGTTGAGTCACCGTGAAATAAATAAATAAAAACAAAATTGTATTTACTTTGGAGTTGTAAAAATGATTGATTGCATGTAAATGGGCATATGTATGTAAGACCTGAATATGCATGCGTACCCCTGGTTTATCAGGTCACCTATGGAAAGTATAGATACAGATTTAGGTAGATTGAATATGTGGAGGGGGGGGGCATGTAAGTTGGGTTAACCTTCATGAAAGGGTTAATGAGTTAAATTTGGTTTTTAGGTCAAAGAAGGTGGTTTTTCGGGTCCATGTTTTTTGGGTATCCCGTGGTATTGTATCCATGGATTTCATGTAATGAAGCCTATAAAACCAAGTGAAGAGCATGGAAATGGGTGCTTCAAACACAGAAGCACAAGTATCACCTACAATGGTTGCACTGATTTGGTTTGTGGTTATGATTAATGAGATTTGGACAAGTGCATTGGTTTATTAGAGAGGTTACCAATGGAGACAGAATGGTCCATACTAGAGTGAATTGTGAAAACATGTTCACATAACGGTATTGTTAGAGAAGTTGCGGAGCTATGATGGTGTTTGGATTCTCATGGCTTGCAAGAAAGGTGATGAATTAATTAAGGACATGATATACCAGGTAAATTTTTGTCAAGGTGGAGATTGTTGGAAACATGCCAAGGAATTTTCTATGCTATCACATGCACATGCATGCATCTATATTTAGAATGTGCATGCATGCACTCTCAGTTTGTGTAACTAGTGGATTTAATTATAATCAGTTGGTTGTGTAACTAGTGGATCTAATTATAATTAGCTTATCTAGCTGTTTGAGAGATGTTATATATACAAGCATACCCATAGAGGTGAGAGTGCAATGTATGTAGAGTGTGTGAGAAAGACACAATATTGTCTAGTGCTTACCACCTGGTTCGTGGTGCATTGAAACTTCAATCAATCAAGAAAGTGGACCAGCAAGCATTACTCTGATTAAGGTTCTAGTCCGTTTTAAAATTTCTTTGTTGAAACATGCAACTTTTGGTACAGAGGTGGGCAAGATTCTTTCAACCGATTTAAAAGTCGCAAGTCTTGCTGGTGTTGGGATCCTGGCCCTTCGGGTCCTCATTTTCAAGACATTTCCAAAGAATCTCCAATGCTTTGCTTTGGCAGCCGACGATTATTTCACTTGCAGTGTCTCGTCGTGTGCTTTACAGACAAATTGCTAGGGATCGAATTACCCTACGAATTTAACGCTCGTTGTAGCGCCCGAAATTTGAAAGAGAAAACCCTCCGACCACTGGGCATTTTGGGCAACCCACATATCCAGATTATGAATGTTGTCTATCCTCCTACCAATCTTCAAAATCGAAGTCGAGGTAGACTCATACTCGCACGAGTTCCATCCTCGACTTCTTGAAGAGGTATGCATTTCTATTTAATGTTTCCGTTTCCAAAAAACTAAAGTAGAACCTTTTTAAGGATTTGGGAATTTATTAAATATTATTTTACATGATTTTTTATAAAAATATTTATAGTTAGGTAGATAGGCATATATTTATTAGAAATGGGCACAATTAATGATCTTTTAATTTTAAATCATAATCTCTTGGCTAACAATTGAAGATGTTGACATATTCTTAGTTGTCTTCCCAAATCAATGAATGGGATTTAATGCTCATAACTTCGTTACATTTATAAATACATATGTTAACATATTTACTTTTTCACATTTATCTAATCATAATAATGAATTATTATCTAGCCATCTAATTGCCTCACATAATTAAAAATGATTAATATCTACAAAACCTTTTTATTTTCATTAAAAATATTACATTCAATTAAAAAAAAGTTATTATTTCCATATTAGTTCAATTTTAAGCTATTACTGGTTTGTGTTTCATATTGTGGCGGCATTTTTGTTTGTTGCAGACGAATCGATGCATTGTAAAGGGTTGTGGACGGATTCGACTCATTGTAAAGGTTTTATGTTTTATGTTCTAAGTTTTATATTTGAGGGATTTATGTTTTACAATTTTATTTTCTGAGTTTTATATTTAATATGATTTAGGTTTTAAGATGAGGGATTTAGGTTTATTTAGGTTTTACTATTTTATGTTTTAAGGATTTATGTTTTAAGTCTTTATTTTCTGAGTTTTATATTTGATACTATTTAAGTTTTGTGATGAAAGATTTAGGTTTTAATATTTTATATTCTGAGTTTTATATGCATCTTTATTTTTTGAGTTTTATATTTGATATGATTTAAGTTTTGTGATGAGAAATTTAGGTTTTAGGATTTTATGTTTTGAGTTTTATATTTGATATGATTTCAGTTTTGTGATGAGAGATTTAGGTTTTAAGATTTTATGTTTTGAGTTTTATATTTGATAGATTTAAGTTTTGTGATGAGAGATTTAGGTTTTACGATTTTATGTTTTGAGTTTTATATGGCGCACATTCTTTCAACTACATTTTCGAGCCACCTAATAAAATCGGACTTTGCAGACTGTAATATTAAATTATGATAGAGTTTTTGTTAGGATTAGGATTATGTTACATGTATGTAATTTAACATCGGCGTTCATCAGCCATATAATTGTATGTGGTTGTGCTAGTATAATATAAACCCCAATGTCATAGGGTTACATCCAAGGATCAAAATTGAGGCCTTCATTGCCTTTCAAGAGCCTTGTAACTCTTCATAGAAGAGTTTAAAATTATTTTCAATGCAAATAAAAATTAATATAAAAAAACACTTGTCAAATTTGAAATAAAAATTATTTCATATTTTTTCATTTGAAGGACAATGAAAACTTTCTTAATATATTCATTTTTCATTGTTTTTATGGGTTGTAAATTTCCTTAATAAGTTTTAGTTTTATTGTTTTTATAAGTTTCTTTTTTTATTAGTCATTTCCCCTATATCTTAGTAATAAAAAATAATGTAAAGAATCTTTTTCTCTATATCTTAGTAATAAAAAAAAGAATGTTTCCAATTTTTCATATATCAAATCAGGTAAAAAAAAGAATGGTTATATTTTTTCTAAAATACAATCCTATTTTTATGGAGTTCCTGCATGCATGCATATTCTATTTATTAAACTCAGAGAGATGAAAAATCAAATGGCGAATTCGAAATTGGGAGATATATTACTACACAGAAATTGGGAGATATATTACTATACATTGTAAGTCAATTTCTTTTGTGAAGACAACCCTTCCCAAATTATCGATTATTTTTCTGTTGTAGGTTTATCTTTGTTCCGCTTATCTTTGTTCAGTGGTAGGTGTAGAATTTTCGAACAGGGTAATTTTCACTTCTCTATCTTCTCTGCGTATTTGTGTTAATTTATTTTATTGTTTTTTAATGCCTTTTGCGTTCCTCCAGATACCGATTTGTCTGTACCGTGTTCTTTGCATATTTGTGTTAATTTTTAATTTATTTTTATGCCTTTTCCATTCCTCCTTATACCGATTTGCATGTAAAGTATACGAATTTCACTGTAGACCATGTTCATCCAGTTGATTTGCTCCATATACAGATTTGTTTGTACCTTATACTGTTCTATGCGTATTTGTGTTAATTTATTATTATTATTTTTTATGTTTTTTCCGTTCCTTCTTATATCGATTTGTTTGTACTGTATTTATTTCAATGGCCACTTATGAAGAATCTAGCAGGTTCATTTATTCTCCACTCATAGTGTTTGGAAGATTTATATTTGTATTAAAAGGCTACCCCAATATATGTTAGTGTGGCTTGTGTTTCTCCAGACCCACCCGATATAAGTGAAAATATCATATACAAATAAAAAGGTAATTGATTTTGTTCATAATTTTTTTTTCTGTTGACCAAGAAACCAAGAAACAAGAAAAGAAAAGATAGGTTTTGAATATTCAACACTTTATGTAGATTGGAAACTTCTTTAAAAATAGTAAAGTGAACAAATAATTTAAATAAAATGGTTTCCAAACATATTCACATGAATTTATTCAAAATTCTCTGTGTTTTTTATTTTAATTAATTGCTTTGTTTGTGGCCTCTAGCTTGTATCCTCAATATTAATATGTTTATTTTAGTTTTTGTTGATTATTAATTATGTTTTTTTAATTTTAATTGATTATTAATTTGTATTTTTTATTGATTATTAGTTTATATTTCTTTTAATTTTAGTTAATTAATTATGATTTATTTTAAATTACCAAAAAATATTAGTAAGTATTTGTCCATTTCATGTGTAAAAGATTTTTATCAAATTATAATTATTTTATGAGTAAAATTTTAATTACTTTTTCATTTTCATATGAAAAGAATAATTTATTTTAACATGTCAATTTAGGGTTACAATAAAGTTAACCCTTCTCTTCAAATTTGATCCCTGATACCTGGTTACATCAATTGAGATAGATGAAAAAGTGATCTTGCTTTAGTGGAGTTCTAACCAATTACCACCTGTCGTCATTTTGTAAGAAATTGTTAATGATCATTAACCAGTTACCACCTGTCATCATTAATAAGAAAGTCCAGTAGATAGGTATTGCTGACCGATCGAAGGACACAGGTGGCCCCACGATTACCGGTCTGTTTTACCGGATTCAGCGTCGATAATGGTTCTGAAAAGTACGAAGAGATCGTATGTGGACATAGTCACCTATCTATCGTCACCTTCGGAATCAAGTACAACCTGTTTTTCCGTCGTATTCAGTCGGCGCTCCTCCAGGGCGGCCAAGTGATTCTCTGTAAACTGTTTCAAACCGCGCGCGTCAATAACCGGCCGGTCATGGATGCTGGGTCGTCGAGCAACTCAAATCACGCTGGAGTTATGTCAAGCCTGTACGATTTAAGACAGGCCGCATTTTTCTCCCAGGGCCACAGAGATTTAATCATACTTCCTCCGCCAATTGGTTTTTACGATTTACACTGTTAAATAAAACAACAATAACTAAAGCGTGTTTTTGGTCCTCATGTCATCCATCGTCATTCGAAACTACTCGGCTGTTGTGTAATCTCCAGAATTTCCACTACCATGGATTCCTCTAACAGAACCGGAACCTCACAAATGCCGGATTTAATTTGCGTAGGTTTTTAGCCATTGCCATATAAGAGTGTGTAGATCCATTGTAGCCCCAAAAATATATTATAAGCTATGGTTCAGTTAGATTTGTTTTCATCTCTGAAAGAAAATCTGCTGAAGAGTTCGGAAATTCAAAAGAATGGCATCCAAGCCAGGGCCGCTTGCACAATGGCCATGGGAAAATCTGGGCAACTTCCAGGTAAGTTTTTGGACTTAACCCATATTATTATCTAGAAATCTATGGCCTTCTATGGCCTTGCCATACTAATTGTACTAATTATGTTAAAAGTGTAATCTAAAAGTTTTATTTTAGGTTTTTTTAAGTCATTCTTTTTGTTTGATTTTGCTTGAAATCTGGTGAGGAATAATTTGGTGAGGAATGGTTGGATTTGCAGATTTGAGTGACTAAATTTATATAATTCCAGTTTTTTCAGAGTTTTTCAACTAAATTATTTATAAATTCAAAAATACAATTTAAACAACAAAAAATAACAATTTTGTCCAACTTTAAATAACCTATTCCGTCCAAAAAAAACAAAATAACATTTAGCCAACTCCTATGTGAAATCTATTGTTTTTATCAATTAACTTTCAAATATCTCCTCCCGGCACCGTTGGTGATCAAGGCTATTCATACCAATTTCCTAGGAGGACAAGGGGCAGATAGTTTCAGCTTGGGTATTCCCATCTTTTGTGGCTGTTCGATACCTTCATAACTAGTTATGGATAAGTATTTTTCGGTATCAAAATGCAAGGAGAAAGAGGCAGATTCAATTCAAAAATATTCAGTTGGAGTAAGTTGATCGAGAAGGGAACCTGGTATGTTCATCCTTGGTGTAATCAGAACTTCCTATATTTGTAGTCAGAATTAAACATTTATGTAGTCAGAATCAAACAAGACAATGTTAAGATCCTTTTCCATTAATTATGGAATTTTATAAATTAGGATTTTCTAATAAGAATATATCCTCTTAGATTTTATTAATTAAATGGTTGAGTGATACATCAAATCTGGCTTGTTTTTTATTTTAAAATTAAATTATTATTATTATTATTATATCAATCACATTTTTATTATGTTTTTTTGTTAATCTACATGCCAAAAACCTTTAAAAACATCTAACCCAATATCTATATGAAAAACTAATCATATTAAATTAACAACTGCCTGTTTTGAAAATGAGTCTGAAAGATAAAAAATTGAAACAATCATTCCTCTCAATGAACCAAATTAAATAAAATAAACCATAAACACAATATATAATTATTTAAGTAATTATTTAATTTAGATTTATTTTAATTTTAAATTTATCAAATTGATGAAAATGATTAATCTTAAAATAATTTTATTAATAAAAAAAATTAATAAATATATTATTTTTTTTTAAATTATCTTCAACCATTTATAATATATTACTGTAATATCATCTTAAAAATATCTATTTTTTTATTAAACACCCATATTTATATTCTATAATTTTTAAATATGCTTCAAAATTCAATCAAAGTATGTCTCTTCAATTATTTACTTTCACCCATATTTATATTCTATAATTTTTAAATATGCTTCTCAACTCAATCAAAGTAGGTCTTTTCAATTATTTACTTTACATTGATTTATAAAACGTTTTATGAATTAATATGTAAAAATTAATAAATATTTATTTCACATTGTGAATATATTTTTAGCAATAATTAATTTAAATAATATTATTTATCACTATAATAACAATAACCAACAACAAACAAATATGTCTTATCATATTAATTTAACAACCTCATTATGACAATAGTAAGCAACAAATAAGTCTGTTTTTATCATATTAATGGTGACCTTAAAAAATAGATTATTATTATTAAGAACTCCAATTATGATTGCAACAAGTTTTTCTCATCATAAACTGTTGTACAATAAAGTACTATTTGAGAATCTCTTTCATAACCCAACTTTGAAAATTGGGAAGAAATTGTTAGAACGGCAGATTTGAATGATTATTTCTATATAATCCAAGTGCTTCAGAGGTTTTTCAGCATGCTGGATCCATTTCTGCATTCAGAAATGGATTTTAAACAACAAAAAATAGTGATTTCTTGTAGATTTATGTGATCCTCAAAAAAATCATTTCATAGAACAATTAGACAAAGCCAGCTGAAAAACCCTTGGAACACTAAAATTATATAGAAATAATCACTCAAATATGAAGATCTAACAATTTCTGACCGAAGTTAAAACAAATATCCCTAAAAAAAAATATGGTTAAAAAAAATAATTTCTAAAACAATAATAAAATAAATTAAATATTTATATAAATCCTACACCATTGTGATAATAACAACCAATTAACAAATCAGCTTGATCACATGGATAACAAAACCATATTGTTCACATTAATAGTAACGCCAATTGTGAATGCAAAAACTTTTCCCATCATAATCATTGCACAATGATCAACACTCCCAGCGCAAGCTGGCGTTATAATACACGGTCTAATGAATTCATATACCGAATTTACGGGCTAACTACCACGATGACATTCCGTCGCACCAGATCCAGAGCCCCAGAGCCCCAGACAAGCACTAAAAGCAATAGAGCATACCGATGAAATTTGCTGGAATGGTGAAGGGATTGTTCAAATTATTCAAATAAAACCAGAAACAGAGTGATTACCATGGAATTTAAACTATCATGGGATCCTGATAAAACTCAAACTCAGAGCTCCACATGGCAGGGATTGTTCAAATTATTCAGTTAAAATAAAACGAGAAACAGAGTGACTGCCAGGGAATTTAAACTACCATGGGTTTCTGATAGAACTCAAACTCAGACCTCCACATGGCATCTGGTGTCCTGCTGTATAGGAACTTGGCCTCCGAAGTCGTTATTGCCCATCCCCGAGATGGTCCAGCAATTGACGTTCAAATGATAATGCCCAGATGTCCAGGTGCCCACCTTCCAGCGGATCCTTCCGTCCATTCTCAGACTCAAGCTCAGCAACCCGTTCTGCCTCTCGGAATCAAGATGCTCACAGACGACGGCAGCCAAGGGAACGGAATTCCCGCATAAAACGGGATTCAAGACGTTGAAATCGTTGTCGTCCTGGTAGAAATGGGGCAACCGGTACTCATCCGTGATCTGCTGACCCAGATACGAGGCGTAGATGCTCAGACTGTCGTAGAGGACACCGATCCTGTCATTCGGATTGTGCGACAGAACAGTGAACTGCAGGCTGGAAGTGAGCAAGCCGTCGCTCACATTCAGCTCGCGGACCGTAGCGTTCTGCAGGTAGAACCGTGGCTTGTGCGGATGCAGCGCCAAGAAGATGACGAGGATCACGAACAGCACGATCAAGAGGAACGCCAACAGAACCTGCAGAAATCTCCTGAAGCGCCACTCTTCACAATAGGAGCCATGCCTGCCGCAATCATTGCGAGTCACACATCCCTTCCCTGACATGGCTGGATCTTTCTGCTCTCTGCTCGCCCCCCGATACAAAATTCCGACCACAAAATAGCCAAAAATACGAAGAATAAGCACTGTAATGCTCAGAGCTCTAGTATTTCTGACGCCTAGCGTGAATCCGAAGATAAGAAGATTGGGTTTGAGAAAACCCAGGAAAGAAAGACTCTTAAAGGACAATGAAGGGCAATACAGGGTATCAGAAACTTCGGTGCGCTTACAATGAAGGTCCGACCCAGGTCAGTAAACGTACATCCCTTCAACAGAAGTAAACAGCAGAATTATTGTAAAGCATTGTGTTATGTGGTGTCCAGACTGGACGTACAAAAGGGGAAAGCTGTGCAGGTACAAATAGTAAATGTTTGGTCTTCGGTAGTTACATCGAACGAAAAGCTCACATGCCTGTCTTTGTCTCTGTATCGTTTTGAATGGGAATTCTAGAAGTATTGTAGAAATTTTGATTGTTTAACCCTTCAGATTTCAGTCTAATGCATTCACTTTCTCAAATTTTGATGGATGAGTTCAGAAAAAATGCCAAAAGATCATCATAAACCAGTGGAATAATCCTAAAAAAGGTTCAGAAATTCTGTTCTGGACAGCACATCCTAACAAACAGCTGTTTGTCTTTTAACTAAATAATTCTTAATGTGTAGGGAGAATAGATAAGTGATTATCCAGTCCCTACAACTTCGCGGGGTCACTGTGCTTGCCACTCGGGTAACTATGGTTGTACTGATAAAGCTTTTTGTAGAAGATTATCACTGAAATTCAAACAGAAATTCGAAGACTGAAATGATTTCACTTCCTATCATAGTTTCACA
>ML786666.1:460597-471427 GCA_009831015.1 Picea engelmannii
AGACAAAAAAACCCCTGCCTACTGCGAACAAAGTAACTTTTCCTTGTATCAGCGACTTCCAACGATCATCCATCCATGCCTCCACCGTTTTGGGGCTAGGCCATAACCCCGTAAACTTTCCGATGAGGGCCGTTTTTGCAAAAGGGAGGGCAAGATTGCAAGGCTCCTCTGGAGATAGCTCCAGCGAAGGGATCTCCTCCATCTTCTTAACAAACTTAGACGAGGAAGGAAGCTTGGTTTTGGGTCTTGCCGAGCAAACTAGTGCCTTGAATGCTTCCAACCGGTCATTTCCTCTCTTGGCATTCGAATCTGAGGCCATGGCCGTCGTCCTCCAGCACCAAGTCGCAGCGTTTACGCATGCAAAGTCGCTGGCGCACTCAGGCCACTCAGGAATGCTAACTCGCGCCTCTGTGTGTGTGGAACCCTGATCGGCTGCTCCGTCACATGTCCTCGCCCCTGCAAACAAATGGAACCCTGGTCGACTGCTCCCGTCAAAATTCCTCGCCCCCTGGTGATGCGTGTTGACCCTAGCCGCGCGCACCGGACCCTGCGCTGTAACACCTGCGCTGTAACACCAGACCCTGCGCTGTAACACCAATCCTCGGCTCTGTATATCCCTGGTCGGCTGCTGTAGACGAGGATCCGCACCCCTGCATTCGAAAACCTGCTCGAGGGCGGCTAGGGTTTAGGCCCTAGCCGCAGTGGGATTCCGTCTCGCTTCATTCTGTTAGCGACTTGATTTTATTAAAATTAAATCTTCAAACTTTAGTACAAAATTAAATTTTCAATTTAATCTTCAAAATTTAGTACAAAATTAAATTTTCAACTTTTCACTATAGTCATGTTTCATAAAGTCTGCTCAATTTATAAAATATTTATAGTTATGTCTCATAAAATCTGTTTAATTTATACACAATCACATCAACTTAATATAAAGGATATCAAATTGGTGTATAAGACCCCCTTGATTGTATGAGACCCCACCCTTCTCTAGATTTGAACTTGTGACCTTTTAAAAGGAAACAAACACATGTTCTTAACCATTAAACCCACTCAGATTGTTATATATGTTATTTGAAAATGTAACTAAATTTACCAAACCAACAGTTATATTTGTAGCTAGACCTTTTGATAGTTAGAATCTATAATCAAAAGTTCAAGATACCTTTATGCCTATCCCTCATTTTCTGAATTTCCAACTTCTCACTAGAATCACGTCTCATAAAGTCTAGTCATAAAATTTTACAGTCATGTCTCATAAATATTCAATACTAGAGATACACCCTATCTTATTACTTTATTATATACACTGGATATATTCAACAATATATATACCATTTACCACATCATTGAATGCTGAGTAACAAGATGTATATTGCTAACCTTGTAAACATCTCTGGATACTTCTAAGCCTACTATTAGGATGACATCATGATCTGACATCATTATGATTCTCTGGCTGATGTCACGATCTAACATTATTATCATTCTGAACGAATAAAAACAATAGACAATATATCATTATGATTCTCTGTCTGCTGTCACGATCTAACATTATTATCAATCTGAACGGATAGAAACACTAAAAACAATAGACAATATAGATGAGAGGAAATTTCGCTGAAATGGGATTGCTCACATTATTATCACGTGTCGAAGTGAAATAAGGTAAGAGTTTCAATTGCGAGGTATTTTCTCTGCAGGATATTTTTGACCAATTTTCATCCGAGGCTATTTTACTGCTATATTATAGACGTAATTGGTAATTTTTTTTTTATCTTTGAGACTCATTTTCAAAACCTCTTTGTCCATTCTACTTTACACGAAGAAAATACTTTAGCACATGGGTTTTTGTCATTACAGAATTTTGGATAAGGTTTTACTCAATACACATATTTGGATAATGGAATCTTTGAATGCCAAGTTGCAAAATGATAAGAACCTTGGTATTTTCTCATGGGAAGCTATTGTATTTGAAGAATATATAAATAGTGTTTTGTAGCTTAACACTGGTATAAGCTAGTTACATTATTTCAATCGAAAATAATTGTTACATTTATTTAATTTTCTAGTTTTGAGTCTCAACTATGTTTTGAAAGACAAGTTTTGAGTCTCAACTACACATGAGTTTATTTCTATTATAGACTATACCAAAAGGGTGGGAGAGCTCTCTCATTAAACAAAAAAAATAGAGTACATATAAATACACAAACTTTGTCTATGTTAGAGATAATGTCTCATTAATGATGCATACTAGAGTTTAGGGATTGGTTTAGTTTGTTGGAGGATGTTGAGAGATTCTCTCAACCTCTCCCTCCAAGAGTGGAATTAGTTGAATCTCACTCCAACTATATATAACTGATGTATCTCTCTTCATTGAGTAATGCAATTAAGTGTTTTGTGTAATCATGGATGCTCTCTCAATTTCTGAGTGTCTCAAGATAGAAAAACTACCTTGATTTATGGTTGAGAAAATATCTCAACCTCACATCAATCTAGGAAGCATCTAGTTGGATGTGAGAGATTCACTCCAAGTAGTTCCAACAACTTCCTAAAGACTACATGAGCACCTTGAATCCTCAATAAACATAAGGATGCTCCTCAACTACCTTGTAAAATATAAACTAAGTAGAAATATATGAGAAGAAAATGGTTGCCTTGATAATGGATGTCTCACATTACAATGTAATCTAATTTTGGAAATTGGTGTGGAAATTATGATTAATCTTTCTATAGGTTACTAGTGACATTTGATTTTACTCGTGACATTTGATTTGATTACATTTTAAAATGAGAATTTGATTCGTTATTAAGCTCATTGTGACTATTTTCTATGCACTTTCATTATAAACAAGTACTAACCACTATATAATTTATTTTGATCACATATTGTTTTTAGTAACTTGCTTTGATTTAGGTTTAGGTTTTAAACATTTAGAAATTACCAAGCATGAATTTATGGTTAGGATTAATGTTTACACTAGAGATTGATTTGAGTTTGTTAGATTTGGTTGATCGTGGAAGATCTTCTCAAACTATCATATCATATTTATGTTTGTGTGGTTAAGAGATTTCCTCATGATTTTGTTATGTCGTTGGGGAAAACTTCTTGTATAAATATGTGCTTGATTAATTAATAAATATATATAGATTTTGTGTGTCAAATATGGTTCTCTATGTTGGTATCAGAGACCGACTGGGCTTAACTCCCTCATGGGAGGGTCCAAGACAATAAAAAAGATGTGATTGTCAATATGATGTAGGAGTAGGCATAGATTAGAGTGGGTGTGTGAGAGTATATCGATTTCTATGTGATTGATTGCAATGAAGTTGTATGTGTACATCCTTACTTCTCGCAACAATATTATTTCTTGGGACAAATTGCTCTGCAAAACCGTGAGGTCAATGAAGTTCTATGCAGTTTTCTTTTTGGCAAGGAATAACGCTCTCTGACTTTCGAACTAACCATTTGTCGATCATCCAATTTACAAATTTGGTTGCATGCATGGAATTGTTTTACAATATCTTCTTACCAAAGGCATAGAGGACTAAACTGAGATGGCGTGGCAGAGCCGAATCTACTTCAAATAAACTGCAGCATTTATTTTTCATATATGAAGTCATGCACATCAG
Source organism: Picea engelmannii (assembly GCA_009831015.1). NCBI lineage: Eukaryota > Viridiplantae > Streptophyta > Pinopsida > Pinales > Pinaceae > Picea > Picea engelmannii. The sequence continues at coordinate 464,231 of ML786666.1, forward strand.
GAATCCGCTAAAATCTCAGCATAAGATGCATTGATCTGTCGGGAAAAAGAAGTCGTATCAAATTTGAAATATGTAGAAGAAATTGTTTTCCATTTTCTCTTGGCATCAACAGAAATACGTGGACTGAAATGGCTGTTATAGCTTTTGCAAAGAATACTATTATGAAATTAGTAATTCTGGCTATCTAGAAATGTTTGTTTCCTTCATGTTGTCCATGAGATTATGTTGCCTCTACAATGTGTCAAAGTTTATCAACAACTGCTGTGAAATACAGACTTGAGGACTCGTTTTTTCCTCTGAGGAGGTTGGGATTTGGCCTCGATCAATAGTTCGACAACCCTTTCTTTGTAACGTCTTGCGGATAGGGTATGCAATGGAAGCCCTAAATCTGTGTGTGAAAGTGTTAGATTTTCTTAAATTTTCAGTAGCAATAGATTTACCAGAGTATTTTGATCTTCCTTTAACATTCAACAACTGTATACTGAAAATATAAGCAAGATATAGAAGTAGATAGACAAGCACAAGAATACACAAATATTTATCCTGGGAAAACCCAAACTCTGGGAAAAACCCAACCAACTTTTCTTAGAGAGAATTTTTCTAATAACGCAATTCAACCATGAGAACACTGTATTCACAAGAGAAAAACAAACAATGAAGAAACCCTGATAAAAGGTACTTATCTCCTCTTCTTTTCAAACCCTAATGAGGGTAGACAACTGAGCAACACTGAACAAAGATAGTGCATCAACAAAAACAATTGCTAAGATGCTTCTTGAAGAATTTACTAGAACTGCTACTAGAATTGTGCACTGGATGAGCAGTTGAGTGAATGTATGTCAAATGGAAAGGAGACTCCCTTTGTTTATAGTCTCCAAGTCACTTTTCCGGGACCAACTTCTCTTCCTAGAATTCTATTTTTCCTTTATTATTTTCCTCTGGGGCCGACTTTTCTTCTGGGGTATTCTTCAACTGTTCAATGGTCTTCCTTTGACTTCTTGAAATCTTCCTCTCTAAGAAAAGTTGTCCAGGAGGGAATACCTCTCACGGATACAAAACATGAACACTCCCTCTTAGAGAGGGATGTATTCTTCCGATGTTCTCGTCTAGTAGTATCAATCACACCCATCCACTTCACATGGAATGGGAAAGAATACCACCATAGTCTCAAGACTATGCTGCAAGTATCTATGATGTTTCTCATCTCCTACTAGTCTCAATCACACCCATCCACTTCATATGGTATGAGAAAGACTACAACCATAGCCTCATTCACACCTAGCCACTTCACATGGTATAGGCAAGACCACACTACAAGTCCTAATCACACCTAGCCACTTCACATGGCTTAGGAAAGACTTGTAGCAGGCTACTCATTACTCCCTTAGTCACTTCACATGATTGATCTGGGAATCTGTTGGCCATAGGGACAATATATGTCCGCTGTAGGAGAAACATCACAACTCCCTCTCAATGAGGGTAGACATTTCGCATCACCCAAGCTTGTCTTTAAAGTACTCATACTTCACTTTAGATAGAGGCTTGGTGAGAATGTCTGCTATCTGCTCATCTTTGGATATGTATCAGAGTTCTATTGCTCCTTTTTTTACCATGTCTCAAATGAAATGGTATTTGATCTCTATATGCTTTGAATTTTCGTGAAATATTGGATTCTATGAAAGCTTCACACACCTTTGATTATCACAGTATATCAAAGTTGGCTCCAACTCTAGATCAAATAACCCTGCAAGCAACTTCTAAAGCCACACTGCTTCATGGATTGCAACACCGACTTCTATATATTCTTCCTCTATTATACTGAGTTCCACTGACAAATGTTTTATGCTCAACCATGAGATCATACCTGATCCCAAACTGAAGCAACATCCTGATGGGATTTTCCTGTCCACTACACTTCCTGCCCAGTCAGATTCTGTATAACCTTGCATCTTTACTTCACCGTCCGAGACATATCTAAGTCCATATCCAACCGTACCATGCAAGTACCTCAATACATGCTTTGTTGCTACCAAATGTACATGTGTCTAGGCTCAACCATGTACTGACTCAATGTGTTCACTACAAATCATATATTTGGCCTGGTGTTAACCAAGTACATCAAGGATCCGATCAACTATCTGTACATCATGGGATCAACCAAATCTGAAGAAGAACCACTCAAGAGCTTCAGATTCATAACCATAGGTGTGGTCATAGACTTGTAGTCCATCATCCCGAATCTCTGCAGGATCTCAAATGTATACTTTCCTTGGCTAAGGAAGGATTTATGTATGCATCAAACATAAATACTTTATTTCAAACTATGAAGTGAGCTCCCTCTTGCACCCATCTATGATCTTCTCATCCCTTGTAAGAAAAAGGTCATCCACATATAGTACCAATATCAAGGGGAAACCATCTTCAACCTTGTAGTAAAGGTTTGGATTTGCATCGCTCTTGGTAAACCTCAAGCTCATCAAATAACTTTCTTATCTGGCATACAATGCCTTGGGTGCCTACTTAAGTCCGTATAAATATTTCTTCAATTTACAAACATGGGACTCCTTCCCATAGATTACAAAACCTTTTGGCTGCTCTATGTACACTTCTTCTTCAATTACACCATTCAATAAAGTAGTCTTTACATCCATCTGGTGTAATTTCCAACCCATAATGAAAGAAATAGAAATAATATATCTAATAGAAGTGTACCTGGCTACTGGAGAAAATGTCTCATCATAATCTTCTTCCTCTTTCTGGGAGAATCATCTAGCCACAAATATAGCTTTGTACTTCTCTATGTTGCCATCTACTGCATGCTTGATCTTATAGATCCACTTGGAAGTCACTATTGATTTACCTTATGGTCTCAGAATCACTTCCAACACATCATTCTTCATGGTTGATTGGTACTCTTCCATCATAGCATCCTTCCACACTTGTTTCTTTGAAGCTTCCTCATAAGTGGAAGGTTCTAAATAAATGATCTTACTAATCAACGCCACATAGATGGAAAGTTTGCGTAGTATTTTTTTCTCTCTGAAGGAGCCACTGGGAGTTGCATGTTTGTCTACTCCCTACAAAGTGTTCTAGAGCCATGCTGGTCTCTTCTTGGTAATTGTAACCTATTTGGGTGGATCTGTCGGTATCTCTGGCTCTACTATCTCATTCTGATCTTCTGGGATATGTTCTTCTGGAGTAGATTCAATCATCACTGCATTGTTTGGAGCCTCTTGCTCTTCTTTTTCCTCATCCATGTGAGACTCTCTATATTTCCTGAAGGTCTCTTCTTCATCAAATGTGACATCGCTGCTCTAGGTTCCCTTCTTTCCTGAAGGGTCTAGCTTTGTTCTCTTTTCCTTGGGAACATCTATGTACACTAGACAACCAAATATCCTCAAGTGGCTGACTTTTGGTTTCTTTATGGTGAATACTTCTTCTAGTGTCTTGTTCCTGAATATCTTATGAGGACTTTTGTTCTAGAAATATACAGTGTATTGGATGCTTCTGCCCATAGATGCATGGGTAAGTTCTGGTCATGGACCATTGCTTTAGTCACTTCTACAATTGATTTGTTCTGTCTCTTTGCAACCCCATTATGTTGGGGGTTCTAGGGAGTTGTTAGCTCCCTCTTAATCCTTGATTCTATGCAAAAGTTCTTAAACTCATTTGAGTTGTATTCACCCCCATTATCTGACCTCAAAACTTTAATATTTATTCCAGAGAGATTTTCTACTAAAGCCTTGAATTCTTGAAACTTATTGAAAACTTCATTTTTTCTTTCAATAAATAGATCCATGTTTTACGTGAGAAATCATCAATAAAAGTGACATAATATAAAAAGTTACCTGGAGATGGTACCGTCATTTTTCCGCATACATCTGAATGTATAATGTCCAAGATCCCCTTGTATCTATTGTCATTGCTTGGAAACTTCACTTGGAATTCTTTCCAAGTGCACATCCTTTGCATACTCCATCATGCTCCACTTGCATATTTGGTAGACCTGTAACCATCTTGCTCAAAACTATCAAATATCTATAGTTGAGGTGAGCAAGTCTTTGATGCCATAGCTCACTCGAGTTAATATTGTTGTGTACAAGGGCTTGTGTTGGGTGTCCCTTTAATTTATACAATCCTCCCACTTAGACACCAATCATAGTAGCTAAATATATACTTGAACCTTTAGTCCATAGAAGGACTTGGCCATCAACAAAAGCTACTCTGAAGCCTCGATATTCTATAGTAGAGATATAAAGAAGATTGTTCTTTAAACCTTGTACATGAGATGCATCCTTTATTGAAATAGATTTACTTGAATCAAGATAGTAGGAGGCTTCTACTACTCCTTTTACAACATGCTTGGAATAATATCCAAGTTCCACTTGAAGAGATGAACTCTTTTTTGTCAAATTTGTAAGAAAATTTAGGAACCCGGTCATGTGCTTGGAAGCACCACTGTCCACTAGACAAATATTACTTCCTTGAGTGATGGTACCTGTGAGAGATGAGACAAAGACATAGTATTCATATTTTGTTTCCCTTTTCTTCTTTTGAGATGTAGACTCCTCCATTTATGTTGCATGTGCGTGATGTTTTATTTTTCCTTTCCCTTGAGAACACTGGTAATCAAAGTGTCCCAACTTTTGATAGTTGAAACATCTAATCTTAGATACATCCTTTTTTTGATCTGGAACTGATCTTCTACTTTTGTTCGGACTGTTGCTTCTTCGTTATTTCCTTTTCTTCACATGAGAAATAAGATCTTGATTCTCTTCATCATTGGTCTTCTGCATATTGGATCTCAATCTTGATTCTTCTTGGACACAGTCTGTCCATACCTTGTCAAATTTAGGAAATTTCCTTCTTGCACAAATTCCTTGAACAAATGCATCCCAAGAAGAAGGAAATCCATTTAGAGTTGTTGTCACAAGCTCTACATCATCTGCTGAATCTCAAATAGCTTCTAGTTGATCCTTGATCTGAGAAATCTTCATGAAGTAGGTAGAAACTGAATCTGACTTGTTCATCATCACATTTTTGAGTTGATGCCTTAGGGTTAGCTTCCTTCTTGTATTATTTCTTTCATACAGTCCTTTTAAGGCATCAAACATCTCCTTTGTTGTCTTGAATTCTGATACATTAGGAATCACGTGGTCCTTGATTGAATCTGTTAAGATCCTCTTGGCTTTTATCTCATTTTTCTTATGTTTTTCCTTGGCCTCTTCCTCTTTTGGTTCCGGGAGAACTTGCTTTACATGATCCAAGAGCTCATTCTCTTCTAGAATGAGAAGTATTATATGCTTCCATGATATTAAATTGTTTGTTCCATCCATCCTATCTTCAACTCTCGAACTGGTAATCAATTTCTCTTGTAGAAACGCTAAGCCTGGAAAATATCAAAATTTCATCCTTCTTAAAAAGTACAAGCTATGGTTTTTTGACATGCACTAGGATTAGGTAAGTTTCCTAGTGCAATTTTCTCCTCAACCCTGGCACTATAAAAACCTCAATGACTGGCAATCTTTGATCTTGCTGGTGTCTTGCTCTAGGTCAAATCTGACTTCAACCCTCAAGCTCTGATACCATGTTAGATTTTCTTAAAATTTCAGTAGTAATAGATTTACCAGAGTATTTTGATATTCCTTTAACATTCAACAACCATATAATAAAAATATAAGCAATATCTAGAAGCAGATAGACAAGCACAAGAAGACATAAATATTTATCCTGGGAAAACCCAACCAACTTTTCTTAGAGAGAATGTTTCTGATAACACAACACAACCATGAAAAAACTCTATTCGCAAGAGAAAAAACAACAACGAATAAACCCTTATAACAAGTACTTATATATTCTTCTTGTCAAACCCTTGAGAGGGTAGGCAACTGAGCAACACTGAACAAAGATAACACATCACCAAAAACAACTACTAAGATGCTCCTTGAAGAATTCACTGGAACTGTTACTGCAACTGCAGTGTAATTTCTATTGCAACTGCTACTAGAATTGTGCATTGGTTGGGGAGATGAGTGAATGCATTTCAAATGGAAAGGCATCTCCCTTTATTTATAGTCTTCAAGTAATTTTACTGGGGCTGAATTCTCTTCTTGGAATTTTATTTTTCCTTTATTATTTTCCTGTGAGGCCGCCTTCTCTTCTAGGGTATTCTTCAAGTGTTCAATGGTCTTCCTTTGAGTTCTTGGAATCTTCCTCTCTAAGAAAATTTTTCCAGGAGGGAATAAGTCCTGCTGCTAAAAAAAAACAACAAAAAAAGTGCCATCGTGGGCAGTCATCACTTTAAAGAACATCCATGCTCATTGTAAAGAGGAAGTTGCAATTAACGACCACCGTAATTAAGACCTTGCTAGCATAAAGAGTTGCACTGTAGAATCACATTGTTCATTTGCTACTAATTTTGTGGTATTAACATTTAATATTTGTTTGTGAAATCTTTGAAGAACCACTCTTAGAATAGGGTAACATAATTCAAGTTGGTGGTTCTTGACGTACTTCGATGCCATGTAAGAACATGTTCACTAGTTTGGTTATGTCTACGCTCTGTTACGAGCTTGTGGTTCTTGGAGTATTTGGTAACCCAAGAACAACGATCACTGGTTGTATGTACAGTTTGTGTTTGTGAGTTTGTAATAGGTCACTTTGTAAGATTTATTGTTGGATACGTTCAATATCTAGACTACTCTCCTATATAACTGACGAATACAACGATAGACCATGTACTTCGACAAATGGAAGTATGTCAATAGAATGATTCAATATTTAGAATATTCTTCGAGGTATGTCAATAATCGTCGGTCCTACAAATACTTCATCGATCGTCAGAAGCAATTGTATCTTAAATGGATCAAGTGGTAGCTCAAAGTTGATGGTTGAGAAAGAGCGTAGTCTATACGATTTCAGAGTGGGTAGAAGTGTTGATGAAGACCAGACATAGACCACATGTATATTTGATTTCAGTATTGTTCCTTGTGATGTAAGAATTAAGGGAGGGTGTTAGAATTGGTGCTTACATTAGAGATTGGTTTGGGTTTGTTAGATCTGGTTGATTGTGGAAGATCTTCTCCAACTACCAGATCCTATTTATGTGTGTGTGGTTGAGATATTTCCTCATGAGTTTGTTATGTTGTTGAGGAAAAATTCTTGTATAAATATGTACTTATTTAATATATATATATA
>ML786666.1:471919-482248 GCA_009831015.1 Picea engelmannii
AGTTCTCTTTGTTCTATTTGTTAAAAGTTTGTCATGCATACTAGTTTTCACAATAACAAAGAGAGACCATTTTGAATATTTAATCTTAATTTCTAAAATGCCTTTGCTCTATAACTCATAGCTAAATATGGTCATTCATTTTCCCATCAGAGTTTTCAAGGGCAATACATCTCCAACACCATGCCCATGATGAGTGATTTTATTGAATGCAAGTCATGCTTTAGATTCCATGATAGAGGTCACACCCATGTTCTATTCGTTAAGGAGACTTCCCATTGAAGCATTGAATGCACTACCCATTGGGGACCTCAAAAGGCTGTAGAAGGTGCCCTCCTTGGCTGCCATGATTTCATGGGAGGACTGTGTGGCCTAACAAGGTAAGGGATGAAGCAAGGGAAGCTTGTGGAAGCCTGGAAAGTGTTGGAATTTGGTGACAACAAATTCCTCCAAGGATGGATTTAGATCCTATTATTCTGTGTTGGTTGCAACTAAATAGACCAAGTTAGAATATGGATAGGAGTGCATTCAATAATTAGTTTCTTGAGTAAATTACTATAAATTTGTGTATGCCCGTAGAGGCTAAGAGATATGAAGAAGGTGAGTCATTGTAACTCTTCATTCTATGAATAATAAGAGAACCGATACCTCTGCTTAGTGGACGTAGCTCAACGTTTGGGTGAACCATGTGAAATCTTTGTGTTTCTAATCTGCGTGATTGTTGATTGTCATATGTGAATTTTGTTTTCCACATTTGAAATTATAACAAATGGTATCATAGCTAAGGTAAATTGAGTAGGTTCCACAGGTGGGAATTGAGCAGCAGGTCATCGACGCTCCCTAGGCAGTGTTAGAGGCGTGCCGACGCTCTCACACTCGTGAAATTCCAATTTTCGTAAAATCCGCGCACCCGTTTTTTGCACCTCAAAGCGTCAGTGCTCCCCCATCCATAGTGAAGGAGCGTTGATCTCAAGATAGTGCTCCCTTTCAATACTCCCAGGAGCGTTGATCTTCTTTCAAGGAAACATTCGCATGGTTTGAGAAATTAAAGGTATGAAGTTTTACAATATTTGGTATTAAATATTGTATACATAAAACAAAAGGGTGGAGGAACTAAAGGTATTTTTCAAAAGTGATTTTTCTTTTTAAAGCGTGTAAAATTCAAGTGGGTGGATGCTTTAAAAGGTGAACCTTTTAAAAAAAATAAAAGGTGAGGTTAGTAAAAAGGTTTTTTATTAAACCTTTTGGAGTTTATACCATTATTCCTCCACATTTTAAAGGGCTTTGGTTTTATAAGCAATGGTTTTGGAATTTTTTCTTCTGCTAATGTCGAAAACTTAGAGTGCTAAGTTCAAAATCGAGAAGTTCAATGGAAAAAACAATTTCGAGATATGGAAGGTTAAGATGCACGATATGCTCGTGCAACAAGGCGTGGTGAAACCCATGACCATAACAGATGAAGACTGTGATGAGATCGATGTGAGAGCACTTAGTGCCATACACTTGTGTTTGGCCGATGATGTTATGTTCAACATTGTTGCGGAGAAGACATCATCCATTTTGTGGACGAAGTTGGAAAGCATGTATATGACGAAATTCTTGATGAACATGATCTTCCTGAAAATACAATTGTACAGTTTGCACATGAAGGAAGGCACAAAAACAACTGATCATTTAAATACTTTTAATACTCTTTTAGTCCAGCTGACTAGCATGGGATTCAAATTCGAATATGAAGATAAGGCGATTACATTATTTTGTTCTTTGCCCGAGTCACGGGATTACTTTTTTACCTCTATTAGTTTCAGTTCAACGAAAAGTATTGAGTTTGATGTTATTGTTGGAGCTTTACTGTTTGAGGAAACAAAGAAGAAATCCAATTTTGAAACCTCTACATCTGAGGCGATGGTGGTCAGAGGAAGACCTAAGGAAAGAGGACATGTTCAAAGGGATTTCTCTTGGTCAAAGTCAAAGGGTAGAAAGAGCAAGCTTAAGTGCTAGTTTTTTGGCAAATAGGGATACCTGAAGAAGGATTGTTGGAAGAGACAACATGCCTACAAAGACAGCCCTCCAAAAGAAATGAAGGAAGTGAACGCAATTGAAATAGGTTCAACAATAGGTTCAGGTATGACTAATGAAGTTTTATCAATTAGTATTGGTTCACTTCATGATCAACAATGGTTATTAGATTCCGATGCTTCAAATCACATGTGTCTTCATAGACATAAGTTTATTACTTACGAGTCTATAGATGATGGAATTGTTTACATGGGAAATGATATATCATGTAAAGTTGTCGGAATTGGTAGCATTCGAATTAAGATGTTTGATGGAACTGTTAAAATACTAACTGATGTGAGACATGTACCTGATCTTAGGAAGAACCTAATTTCTTTGGGAGTCTTAGACACTGGAGGATATAAGATTATTGTTCAAGGTGGAGTTATGAAGGTCTACAAAGGAATCCTACTGGTCATGAAGGTGAAGACGGTTGGAAACCTATTTCTGTTAGAAGGAAGAACCAAGTCAGATCATGCGACAACTGTATCTGAGAATGACATTGATTATATTTGAATGTGGCATCAATGGTTGGGCCATATGAGCGAAAGAGGATTGAAGTTATTATCTGATCACAAGTTTCTTCCTAGTCTAAAGTCTTTAAAGTTAGATTTCTGCAAGCATTGTATTTATGGAAAACAAAATAGGCAGAAAATTAAAACTAGAAGACACACCAGTGAAGGAATACTTGATTATATCCATTCTGATGTTTGGGGACCATCCCCTACTGTTTCGTAAGGAGGATCATCATATTTTGTTATTTTTATAGATGATTTCTCTAGGAAGGAGTGGATCTATATGTTGAAAAGAAAAGCTGATGTGTTTACTATTTTCAAGCAGTTTAGATCTTTAGTGGAAAAGAGAACTGGTAGGTCCATTAAATGTTTGAGAATTGATAATGGTGGTGAATTTATGTCAATGGAATTTGAGAACTATTGCAAGGAGTTTGGGATTGATAGGCATAAAACTACTGCCTATACTCCTCAACAAAATGGAGTTACTGAACACATGAACACAAATCTTCTAGAGAGAGCAAGGAGTATGCTTAGTAATGCCAACTTGCAACAAGAACTGTGGGCAGAAGTAGTAACTACAACTTGTTATCTGGTGAATCAATCACCATTAAAAACAATAGAGTGAAAGATTCCTGAAGAGGTATGGAAAGGTCACCCTTGCAATTATTCTAATCTTAAATTTTTTGGTTGTGAAGCCTATGCTCTAATTCCGAAACATCAACGTTCTAAATTAGATCCAAAATAAAAAAAGGATTATCTTTGTTGGATATGGTGATGATATTAAGGGGTATAGGTTGTGGGATCCTACTACCCACAATATCACCATTAACAGAGATATAATATTTGATGAATCATCTCTCATCAAATCAGATGTATATGTTCAAATGAAACAGGAAGAAGTACCTAAGTATCAACAGATTCAATTTGAAACTAGTTCAAATACAGATGAAAGTGAACATGAACAAGTTTATGAAGATGTTCATGAAGAGTTTCCTGCAGAGGGAGACATGGTTGATGATAACAATCAACATAATGTGGATGAGCCACAAACTTCCCTAAGGAGTTCTATGTGGGTCAGAAATCTTCCAAGAAGGTATGATGATTTTGTTTCGCCAGTTTCCTTAAGTACTAATGATGATGAACCTTCGTGCTATCAAGAAGATGTGAAGGGTTCTAACATTGATAAATGGAAAGAAGCAATGAAGGATGAAATGAAGGCATTAGAGAGGAATGCCACATGGGACCTGGTAGAACTTCCAAGAGACAGAAAAATTGTAGGTTGCAAGTGGGTCTACAAGATGAAGAAGGGTGTTGATGATAAGGTAGAAAGGTACAAAGCAAGGTAGGTTGCAAAAGTATATTCTTAGAAAGAAGGTATTGAATTTCATGAGATTTTTTCACCAATTGTTAAGTCTATTTCAATTCGAATTGTATTAGCATTAGTTGCAACTTGATTTAGAGTTTGAGCAACTAGATGTTAAAACTGCCTTCTTACATGGAGATTTAGATGAGGAAATTTACATGGAACAACCTGAAGGGTTCGCTCAGAATCACAACAAGAAATATGTTTGCAGGCTCAAGAAATCATTGTATGGTCTAAGACAATCGCCTAGACAACGGTACAAGAAATTTGACTCTTTCATGGTGAGTTAGAATTATACAAGGAGTGAGTATGATCATTGTGTCTACTTTAAGAAATTGAATAATGACATATTCATTATCTTAGTATTGTATGTTGACAATATGATTTTAGCAAGAAAAAGCATAACTGAGATCAACAGGTTAAAGACTTAGATGGCTAGGATGTTCGATATGAAAGATCTAGGAGCAGCAAGGCAGATTTTGGGCATGGAGATATTTAGAGATAGGAGGAATGGTAAGCTTTGGTTGTCACAAGAGAAGTATGTTGAGAAGATACTTTTGAGGTTTGGTATGAACGATGTGAAACCAATTTCAGTCCCTTTGGATTTCCATTTTAAGCTTTCTTCAAGTTTATGTCCTAGTACAAAAGAAGAAAATGAATATATGTCTCGAATACAATATGCTAATGTAGTAGGAAGTCTACTGTATGCAATGCTTAGTACAAGGCCAGACATTTCACATGCAGTTGGGGTTGTTAGCAGATATATGGAAAATCTAGGTAAGGAGCACTAGACAACAGTGAAATGGGTGCTTCAGTATTTGAGAGGCACAAGTGATTACTGTATCACTTATGACAATGGTTGTGAATTAGTCTGTGGATATGTTGATTATGATTTTGCAGGTGATTTGGACAAGAGAAGGTCGACTTCAGGGTATGTCTTTAATCTTGCAGGTGGAGCTATTAGTTGGATGTCAAAGATACAAAACATTATTTCTTTATCCACTACAGAAGCAGAATACGTAGCTGCTTCACATGCTTGCAAAGAGGATGTTTGGTTGAAAGGTTTGTTTGGTGAGTTTGGAAGGATGCAGGACAAAGTAAAGTTACTTTTTGATAGTCAAAGTGCTATTCACTTGGCTAAGAATCCATCCTACCACAGTAAAAAAAAACATATACCTATCAAGTACCATTTTGTAATTAAGGTCATCGATGAACGTGGAGTCTCTTTTGAGAAAGTGCATACAAAAGAGAACTGGGCATACATGTTCACACAACTAGTACTTTTAGAGAAACTACGATGGTGCTTGACTTCTCTTGGCTTGCGGAAAAGGTGATGAACAAAAAGAAGGAGCAATGTATTAGGTTAATTGTTGTCAAGGTGGAGATTGTTGGAATTTGGTGACAACGAATTCCTCCTAGGATGGATTTAGATCCTATTATTTTGCGTTGGTTGCAACTAAATAGACCAAGTTAAAATATGGATAGGAGTGCATTCAATAATTAGTTTCTTGAGTAAATTTCTATAAATTTGTGTATGCGTGTAGAGGCTAAGAGAGATGAAGAAGGTGTGTTGTTGTAACTCTTCATGCTATGAATAATAAGAAAACTGATACCTCTACTTGGTGGACATAGCCCAACGTTTGGGTGAATCACGTGAAATCTTTTTGTTTCTAATCTGTGTGATTGTTGATTGTCATATGTGAATTGTGTTTTCCGCATTTGCAATTCTAATAGAAAGCTCAGAATCCAAAAAAACCTTCTTGTCAAATCTATCCTTTGCAATTTTTATGTCTCTTCTCAACCATCTCATGGAGATTGATTTTATTCCTGGAGAGGTTCCTTCTTCATACCTCGTGTTTAATTCTCTTGCAAATTTCCTCCTCTATGTCATAATTTTGAGGGATATTCAATTAACTCAATAGGATTTTTCTTTTTCAGATCTGGAGTCCATTGTGTGTTGCAGATTTGGGTACAAGCTTTGAGGCACAGAAGCGTTGCCTTGAGTTTTGGCTACCATGAAATACCCTTGTTATCACCTTCTAGACATCGTTAATGCTTATCATTGGGCCTAATGGTCTCGGTAAAAATATTGTAGTTGAATGCTTGAAGCATGCTTGCAATGGAGAGTTGCTTCCAAATGCAAGGTCCAACCATAGCTTCATCCATGATCCTAAGGTTGTTGGGGAGAAAATGAAGGACCAGATTAAACTTACATTTAAGACACTAGCAAGAAAGGATGTAGTGTGCATAGGATCATTTGAACTAACCTAGGAAGCATCTAAGATGGAATATAAAGCTATTGACAGTGTCCTGCAGACAATTAACCTCACACTGGAGAGGTATGTGTTTCTGTTTTCCTTTTTCAAATCTTTAAAGTTGAGCATTTTTACATATTTTGCATTAGTAACTAATACCTTTGTTACTAACTATTCTATTTACAAACATATTGCTGAAAATTAGATTACAAGAAGGATATATTAGTGGTAGAGATGATTTCTGCATCTTCTTGATTTAATGACAATTGAGTGCGCTGGAATGATAAAAATGATATGAAATACTACTATCTTTCTTAAACTACTTCTCAGTGTTCATGCAAATGTTTTATCATTGCAATTCGTGTTGCTGCTCTCGTAGTTTCCCCATTCCATAAAATCAACAATAGTAACTAGTTTTATTTTCTCTACTCTCATGGCTCAAATTTATAATATAACTATTATTGATTTCTTTCCAATGACAATGCAGCATAGGGATGATAGCCTTAGGGTGAGGATTAAGCTATAGGCTTATGGCAATGAGGGTTTTACTCCAAGTTTATTACACCAAGTTTTAAGATGTATTGTGTTTTGTTTAAATTAGAGCTCCTACTCTTCTCTTCTCTTCTCTCTCAATTTTTTCTTTCCAATCAACTCATTATCTTATTAGGTAAACGTGGAGCCTAATCTCATAAAGCTATTGAAATGCCCATTTACTAGAGTGACTACAAATGGTTTTATACAACAATTTGCAACTACTACTTCCATTTGCTATTCCTTGTATTCTTTTAAGTTTTACTTGAGTAATCATGGCACTAAAATAACAACAATTTGCAACTACTACTGCCATTTCCTATTCCCTGTATTCTTTTAATTTTTACTTGACTAATCATGGCACTAAAATAACAATTTGCAACTACTGCTGCCATTTGCTATTCCCTGTATTCTTTTAAGTTTTACTTGAGTAATCATGGCACTAAAATAACAACAGTTTGCAACTACTACTGCCATTTTCTATTCCCTGTATTCTTTTAAGTTTTACTTAAGTAATCATGGCACTAAAATAACAACAGTTTGCAACTACTACTGCCATTTGATATTCCCTGTATTCTTTTAGGTTTTACTTGAGTAATCATGGCACTACTACTACTGCCATTTGCTATTCCCTGTATTCTTTTAAGTTTTACTTGAGTAATCATGGCACTACTACTACTGCCATTTGCTATTCCCTGTATTCTTTTAAGTTTTACTTGAGTAATCATGGCACTACTACTACTGCCATTTTCTATTCCCTATATTCTTTTAAGTTTTACTTGAGTAATCATGGCACTAAAATGTCAATGTTTAGAGATTCTCATTTATTATTATTTTTTTCTTTGAACAATGAATACATACTGGCATTTCTCTCAGTCCCTACTCAAGATTCCAACATATAATTTAGGACACAATGGCATGAATACATATTGGTATTTCTCTCAGTGCCTACTCATGATTCCAACATATAATTTAGGACACAATGGCTCACACATAGGCAACCTTCGCTATTTCATAACAGGGGTTCAAATGTTAGTTAAAAACCATTTTCATTTATAGTTTTACATACAATGTTTTTGTATACACAACATCACTTGCATAAGAAAAAACATATGCATATTGTATTCTATAATTTATTTTAATAAAAAGCATTGAATTTTTTTCTACATATAATCAAAACAAAAAATACAAATACCTAAGATATAAAATTTGATAAATTTGATCTAACCAGTAGACTCCTTTCAATGGCTAACTTTCTTTACTCAAATTTATGTTCATCAATATTAACTTTTTCCTTATAATAGGCTCACCACACTGCCATACAAGAGATCCCCTCAATCTCCTCTCCATAACCCATAACTCAAACATGAACTAGATGAACCCACAACTCAAACATGAACTAGATGATATGGCTTCCACTTTAACATCTTGTTTCTCATTTTAACTATTTTCCTTAGACTGAGTCTCCTATCTACTCAAGTTTTCCCTATTTGTAAGTTTTGATCCATCGTATTTTTAATAGTTTTATCCTTGATATCTGTTGAAACAAACTTTATATTTTCCTAAAAAGAATCTTACATTAAAATGAAATTTCATTTTTATTTAAATAAAAAGAGAACAAAAATGCAGTTGGATAATCATCGTCCAAAAAAGGGTCATTCGATCAATCCAACGGTTTAAACGTCTGAACAAATTATGGAGCCGCCCTTGGTTTTAAAATAAAGTCAAATGTTAAAAGCTTCTTAAGTTTCGAGTTTTGGGGTTCTATGTCTATGCAGTTTGATATTTAACGACAACCCCAAAGTCTCGATACCGAAGTCACGAAGAATAATTTTAAATAAAGTTAAACCAAGTTAATAAGAATAATTAAAAACGTTTTAACGGTAATTTAAGATTTTCGCATTTTTAGTTTTTGGGAATCTCAACTCAAGGGACAACTCAAAATCCTGATCTGTAAGTCCCGAAATCCCATTTAATTGCGATTAATTAAAGGTTTAAAACACACTTAATATATTGACTAATCAATCGCATTTTTGAAATCGAAGAATTATCACTCATCTCATCCAAAAAAACCCGAAGCACGGAGTCCTGAAAGTATTAAGTGTTTAAGTGTGATTAACTTAACATCAAAACAAAGGTTAACGATATAAATCAGTCTTTCACATTTTCACTTTTTAGGAGTTTTTCAAAGATATTTCATTCAAACTCCCGGTTTTGATTCGCCGATATTTGGCAACATTTATTATAGATTAATGAAATATCTTATAGTGTAAGACGCGTATCTCCAATTGCACTCTCCTCATTAAGGAAAATGAATTTATCACTCGTAGAAGCACAATCTAATTAAGACAGGCTGAAGGCGAATAAAAGTTTCTAATTCAAATTTCTTTCTCACTTTCAACAAATTAGCAAGTTGTATCTGAGAAAGCTTACGCCTTATTTTCTGTAACAACTACTTGCTTCTTATCACAAGTATCATGGCACCCAGGAAAACGCAGAAAAAGAGTGATGATGTCGGTGAAAGCTCAAATCCGAATTCAGATGTTATATCTGATACCACACCACATGCTGTAGATTCAGTCCGGTCCTAGATGCATATTTTTGAAATCTTGGAGCATGAGGTTAGGAATTGCCCAGATGATTTTGGAAACGAAAGGACTGAAAATAAACTTAGAGATATAACAGAGGCCGAGCTCCATAAAATAGCTACACGGTCGAATCTCATGCCATACAATGACATGATAAACTGGGCTCTGATGAACACCAATGTACAGACCAGGAGTATCACGGACCATCAATAGGTCATCTTCGGCTCATTCAGGCCAACACATATTCAAGTAATGTACATGCTATCCTCTATTTCTAAATATATTTATAATGCTGAATTCGTAGAAGAATTTCAAAGAAAGGAGTGTACAGAATTTTACCAAACCTATCCATTTCTATCACTCTCAACTATGGGAAGAGAAAGCAAAAGATTTCTTTTACGAAATCTGTCACTATGTGGTGATACCTATGCACCAAATATTGTATGGATACCCACCCCCTCGAATTTCAGAGCAAATCATAGGAAATCTCAAGACAGTTTCGGATTGGTTTATTGAAGAGAATTTCTCTTATGCCAGAGTCTTCGGATGTTCAATTCCCCCTCATGCTCTCCCTAAATTTATCCCTGACAGACTAGTGTGCGGAGAAGTGGCATACCAGATAATAACATGAGGCATGGGTAAAGAGTTAAAAGCACCTCAGAAGAAATTATGGCCAGTTTTTCCTGTACAGATTGGGAGGTTTTCATTGCTTAATTTTGTCATTTCCAAGGTAGAAGCTACAACACTTGAAGACATTAAACTGGTAGATGCTGAACTCAAAAGACATGATCCATATCAAATTGAGGGAAATCATATAGCTCATTGCAATATGAAAACGTATGAGCATGAAGACTCCCCCTGTGATGACATATTCAAAGGTGCAAGATACCAGATATATAAAATATGCAGAACATAAATGAAATGCTAGAAATGACAGAATAACAGTAAAATATCCAGCATAATCTTCACAATACACAGAAATGATATACGAAATAGCAACAGAAATATCACTTTGAATCAGA
>ML786666.1:495448-520285 GCA_009831015.1 Picea engelmannii
TGACATCCTTGGTCTTGAACATGAGGATGTTTATTTGAAACTCCTAGTCTAGACTTTTGAAGGATAGGTGAGAACCTGGTTCCGAGGTCTAGCAACAAGATCAATAAGGTCATACGATGAGTTGGAAAATGCTTTTGTCAGACAATGGGGAGAAAGGAAAGATCATCTCTACTATCTAACCGAGTTTGGGGCTCTAAGAAAGAAAAATTCAGAATCAGTTCTCGAATTTACCCAAAGGTTTAATAAATTTTATAATAAAATTCTAGTTGAGGTTAAACCTTCCCAACCTGCAACGAAAGTAACTTTTGCTGAGGCTTTTGATCCTGATTTTACTCTGTTGATGAGAGAAAGGATATCTGTATATCTCACTAAAATGCAAGATGATGCTTTAGAAATTGAGTCAAATATGATGGCCTCAGTTAAGTTAAAAAAAAAAATTGAAACAGGAAATAAAGAAACCAGAAGGTATAGGGAACATGGAGGACCCTCAGGATCCAGGAGGTCTTCGAAATACAAGATGGATGATATGGCGAGAATAATTAAAGAATTGTCGAATAAGATCTCAAGAATGGAATTGGATCAATAAAAAAATGATCATTTCCCTAGAAAGGATTTCAGAAGGAATCCTAACCCTCAAACACAACAAAGACAAATTAAGAATGAGGACCAAAAGATTCAAGCCCCCTTCAAAACTGAAAATTTTATAGGAGGAGAAGACATGAAAGATTTTGAGGAATTAGAAGAAGACATAGGTAATCTTGGTGATGACTGTCAACAACCTTATTTGATGAGACAAGATTATGAAAAATCCTTAAAAACAAAATACAAATTGGAGAATAACAAGAACGACAATATCAAAGAAGATTCAACTTATCAAGGAATCACTGATGATATAATGGCCGAACTCCACTAGATGTACAATCTAAGGCCTAGAAACAGGAATATCCCAACCACCCCAATGAAGAAAATCCTTCCAAGGAGGGAAACAGACGAGGCAGTTCCAAAAGTTGCTGAAAAGAAGACTGTTAAAACCAAGACTGCTGACACACAACCTACCAAGGAAAAGCCAACATAAACGTTAGTCATCAACACAAGGAAAATGGAGGATTCTGTGGCTGAAATAAAAACCTCACAAAAAATAAAACTGAAAAGAAGGGGATAGAAGCCCAAACCAAAGAATTTGATAAAACAATGGGAAGTTTTAGTTTGGAAAATGAAATTAATAAAATAAAAATCCCTATACCTCTTGTCGAACTGGAAAAAAACCCAATATACAGAAAGCAAAGTTCTAAAATAATTAGTTTTCCAGACAATGATAGTCAGGTCGACGTTATAAATCTAGAAGATGACAAGCCTAATATAATTTTTGGTCCACATTTCGAAGGCGCCAGAAATACCATTGCCCCTTTCTATATCACGCTAACTATGCATGATCACCTACTAAGGGTGATTTAACTTCAACTGAACACATCAATTTCTTTGATCAATTTGCTGACATCCTTGGTCTTGAACATGAGGATGTTTATTTGAGACTCCTAGTCTAGACTTTTGAAGGATAGGTGAGAACCCGGTTCCGAGGTCTAGAAACAAGATCAATAAGGTCATACGATGAGTTGGAAAATGCTTTTGTCAGACAATGGGGAGAAAGGAAAGATCATCTCTACTATCTAACTGGGTTTGGGGCTTTGAGAAAGAAAAATTCAGAATCAGTTCTTGAATTTACCCAAAGGTTTAATAAATTTTATAATAAAATTCCAGCTGAGGTTAAACCTTCCCAACCTGTAGCGAAAGTAACTTTTGCTGGGGCTTTTGATCCTGATTTTTCTCTGTTGTTGAGAGAAAGGATATCTGTATATCTCACTAAAATGAAGGATGATGCTTTAGAAATTGAGTCAAATATGATGGCATCAAGTAAGTTAAAAAAAAAATTTGAAACAGGAAATAAAGAAACCAGAAGGTACAGGGAACAAGGAGGACCCTCAGGATCCGGGAGGTCTTCGAAAGACAATATGGATGATATGGCAAGAATAATTAAATAATTGTTGAATAAGATCTCAAGAATGGAATTGGATCAATAAAAAAATAATCATTTCCCTAGAAAGGATTTCAGAAGGAATCCTAACCCTCAAACACAACAAAGACAAATTAAGAATGAGGACCAAAAGATTCAAGCCCCATTCAAAACTAAAAATTTTATAGGAGGAGAAGACAGGCAATATTTTGAGGAATTAGAAGAAGACATACGTAATCTTGGTGATGACTGTCAACAACCTTATTTGACGAGACAAGATAATGAAAAATACTTAAAAACATAATACATATTGGAGAATAACAAGAACGACAATATCAAAGAAGTTTCAACATATCAAGGAATCGCTGATGATATAATGGCCAAACTCCACAAGAAGTACAATCTAAGGCCTAGAAATAGGAATATCCCAACCACCCTAGTGAAGAAAATCTTTCTAAGGAGGGAAACAGACGAGGCAGTTCCAAAAGATGCTGAAAATAACACTGTTAAAACTAAGACTGCTGACACATAGCCTACCAAGGCGAAGCCAACATAAACGTTAGTCATCAACACAAGGAAAATAGAGGATTCTGTGGCTGAAATAAAAACCTCACAAAAAAATAAAACTTAAAAGAAGGGTATAGAAGCCCAAACCAAAGAATTTGATAAAACAACGAAAAATTTCAGTCTGGAAAATGAAATTAATAAAATCAAAATCACTATACCTCTTGTCGAACTGGAAAAAAACCCAATATATAGAAAGAAAATTGCTAAAATAATTAGTTTTCCAGACAATGAAAGTCAGACTGATGTTATAAATCTAGAAGATGACAAGCCTAATATAATTTTAGGTCCACATTTCGAAGGTGCCAGAGATACCATTGACCCTTTCTATATCACGCTAACTGTGCACGATCACCTGCTCCATAATTGCCTGTTGGATTTCGGAGCCTCTCACAATGTAATGCCTAAATCCATTATGGATAGACTTGGTCTCAAAATCAAATGACCTTATGGAGATTTGTATTCATTTGATTCGAGAAAAGTTAAATGTATAGGTATGATAAAAGATTTAGTAGTTAATCTTGCACAGATACCTATGAAAAGCGTTCTGATGGATGTGGTTGTTGTTGATATACCCCCAACGTATGACATGTTGTTATCCAGGTCTTGGGGCACCAAACTTGGAGGATCCCTCCAACTCGACATGACATACGCCACAATCCCGATTTTTGGAGGACAGTTCACACACTTGTACAAAGAAACAAGGTTAGCATTCACAGTAAGTGATCCACTGAACCCAAATAATTACCCTGTTTATATTGCTGATCAAGATTTAGGGAATTGTATTCTATCTATTGATGATTATATTTATGTATGTATAGAACAAAGCTGTACAGAAAATAAAAAAGAAAAAGAAGAAAAAATAAATAAATATGTATATAGTTCAAGAGTTTGGAAAATGTTTTTTGATGGTGCTTCATCTTATGAAGGAGCAGGAGCCGGAGTGCTGTTCGTGGCACCCGATGACGAGTTCATCATACCTTTTTCTTGTAGACTACAATGGGACATTGATTATACTAACAATGCTTGTGAATATGAGGCTCTAGTCCTAGGATTATAAGCTGCTAGAAAATTAAAAATTTAAAACTTAGAAGTCTACGGTGATGCTGAAATGATCATAAAACAAATTAATCGTCAATACCAGGCTAAGAACCCAAGGTTAATATCTTATAGGAACTATTCTTGGGATATGATTGAGAACTTTTTCTCATCAGTTAATGTTCACTACATCCCTAGGAATGAAAATCAATGAGCAGACTCGCTGGCTAAAGCAGCCTCGACCTTCGCACCTCCAACGGTTTTCAAACTTAAATATCATATAGAGATGAGACACAGGCCTTCTATACCGAATAATATACAATGTTGGAAGGTTTTTGAGGATGATGAACAACTCAGGAAATTTTAAGAAATGATAGATGAGTTTGCCGAAACACATGTCGACCAAGAAAACCAGAATGATCCCTTTTGGATCATGCAGGAAGGGGAAGATCCTCAAGAGTTTCAAAATAAGATTTCTAACCACCATATTCTTATTTTGAAGAATAATCATATCCCCAAAGGCCTAATCCCCTTAGAGAGGTTACTTAATCACGACGACATCCGTTTTAAGTCTACTTTACAACCTTAGCCAGAAGAGGTTGACGACTGCGATATAGGTACCAAAGAAAATCCAAGGTTGGTAAAATTGTCTAAGTACCTTCCCCCTGAAATAAAAAGTAAGTATGTCGAGTTTCTTAGACAATATAAAGATATTTTTGCTTGGTCCTATGATGAATTGAGAACTTATGACACTACTATAATGGAACATAAAATCCCTTTGAAACAAGGTGTTAAACCTTTTAGGCAGAAACTCAGATAGATTAACCCTATATTACTGCCTGTGATAGAGAAAGAAGTCAAGAAATTTATGGATGCCAAGATTATTGTCCCATTGAGATGCTCTGAGTGGGTAGATAATTTAGTCCTAGTAAGAAAGAAAAATGGTGAAATCAGACTGTGTGTAGATTTTAGAAATCTAAACCGATCATCACTTAAAGACAATTATCCATTGCCTAAGATGGATCACATTTTAGAGAAAGTAGTTGGATCTAACAAAATGTCTATGATTGATGGCTTTTCATTCTACAATCAAATTGCAGTACATCAATATGATAAAGAAAAAACTTCATTCACTACCCCTTGGGGTAACTTTATGTATGACAAAATGCCTTTCGTTTTAATGAATGCAAGAGAAACCTTCCAACGAGCTATGAAAATATCCTTTGTTGGTGAAAGAGATAAGTTTGTTGTCATTTACCTTGATGATCTAACTATTTTTTCTAAATTTGATACGGAACATCTGGCACACCTCAAACAAACTTTCGAAAAATGTCACAAATTTGGTTTGTCCCTGAATCCCAAGAAATCTCATTTCGCAATGCAAGAAGGTAAAATCTTGGGCCATATAGTTTCTAGGGATGGAATCAATATCGACCTGAAAAGGATAGAAGCAATAGATACTATAAATATTCCTAGAAATGTAAAAGAAATTCAGTCATTTTTAGGAAAAATAAATTTCTTGAGAAGATTTATTCCGAACTTTGTTGAAATCGTAAAATTGATTTCAAATATGCTTAAGAAGGACAAGGAAGTTAAGTGGAATACTGAAGCCAAAGAATCATTTCAACGTATCAAAAGGGTTATAAGTGAAGCAATAGTACTGGCAAGCCCAGACTATATGAAGGAGTTTCTGATTTTTTCTTTTGCCTTTGAACACACTATCGCAGTCGTACTGTTACAAAAAAATGATGAAGGTTTTGAGCAACCAATTTCATTTTTTAGTAAAAGTATCAGAGATGCTGCGATAAAATATGACATATTGGAAAAACAATCCTATGTAATGGTGAAATCTCCCAAATCTTTCATAACTTACGTATTGCATTCAAAGATCATTGCTTATGTGCCTACCATTTCTGTTAAGGATATATAGGTTCAACCCGACAGTGATGGAAGGAGAGACAGATGGTTAGCCAAAATTCAGGAGTTCGACCTGGAAGTTAAACCAACTAAACTTATTAAAGGTCAGGGTTTGGCTAAATTATTGGCTGAATCAAATTTGAAAGCACTTGGAATAAATCATCTGTAGGAGAATAAAGGATTTTTAGAGATAGATGAACTCAATGTCACTGTGCCCACAACTAAAATTCTGCAAAAATTCTCTTCTTCAGTTTGGCACCGCGATATTGTTTCTTATTTAATGACCCTTCAGTGTCCCAGTGAACTAACCCCATATAAAGATAGGACATTGAAGTCACACGCTATAAAATATTGTATTATAGATGGTAAATTGTATTGGAAGGACCCCTTGGGTTTCCTACTGAGATGCTTAGTAGAAACTGAAACAAAAAAGGTTATAGATGAATTCCATGAGGGAGTGTGTGGAGGACACCGTTCTTGGTGAGCAACGACTTATAAAATCCTAAGAGCCGAGTATTAATGGCCCATATTATTCACCGATGTAATCACTAAGGTCTGAACTTGTAATCCTTGTTAGTTGTTTACAGGCAAGCAGAAAGTCCTCACATTATCTTTAGTGCTAGTTAGAGTTGAAACTCCATTCTAGCAATGGGGTCTTTATTTTATTGTAGAAACTCATCCACACTTGAGCGCTCAACACAAATGTATTCTAACCACTACATATTATTTCACCAAATGGGTGGAAGCTATTCCTACTCGAAATGTAACTGACTCAGTAGTGATCAGTTTTTTGGAGGATAATATTCTATCAAGATTTGGCTGTCCTCAAAAAATAGTGACTGATAATGCTCAGGCCTTCATGTCCATGGCCATGATAAGATTTTTTCAAAGATATAATATTGTGCTAGGACACTCCATGACTTACTATCCACAGGGTAATGGACTAGCTGAGTCATCTAACAAAAGTCTGATCACTATAATTAAGAAAGTATTGTCTGAAAATAAGAAAGCATGACATGCAAATTTAAAATATGCTTTATGGGCTAATAGGATAGGTACAAAACGGTCAATCAGAATGTCTCCATTTTAGATGGTATATGGTACGACGCCATTTTACCGATAAATCTAGCGTTGCCAGTAATGAAACTCTGGCAAGACTCAAAAGAAGAACCAAATGACATTACCAGGAGGATAAATTAGCTTATTGAAGTTCAACAAAATAGGGCCGAAGTAGACGAAAAACTACAGAGATATCAAGATAATATGAAAACCTTATTTGACCAAAAGGCTAAAGATAGAGAATTCCTCCCTGGTGATTTGGTCCTAAAATGGGGAGCCATGAAAGAAGATGTTGATAAACATGGTAAGTTTGATCAGATATGGT
The DNA here is from genome assembly GCA_009831015.1 of Picea engelmannii. NCBI lineage: Eukaryota > Viridiplantae > Streptophyta > Pinopsida > Pinales > Pinaceae > Picea > Picea engelmannii. Next base: position 502,363 of record ML786666.1, read on the forward strand.
GCGGCCCGTACAAAATTACAGCCTCTGAGGGAAATAATGCGTTTTTATTAGAGAATCTCGATGGAAATATTATTAATGCCCCTATCAATGGGCGGTACCTTAAACACTTCATGCAGTAATATGTTTCTGAACTCTCATTGTACATGCCTGTTTGTTTTCATGTTTTGTTTATAGTTATATTTATTTGGTAAGTTCTTATTTTTTACTATAAATACAAAAGGTCGGTTTAAAAAAAAAATAAAAAAAATTATATACAAAATAGGTAAAAATTGCAATAAGAAGGTTTCCAATCTACTAGAGTTCTTGATAGCTATCATGATTATCTTATTTCAGGAGACCTACTGATGAGCCAAAAGACTAAAAAACATCGAAAATGTGACATGCATGGATACTCACATTAAATGTCTCCCGAAAAAGGTAATGCAATGACAGTCTATTTGGCTATAAGTATAAAAAATACTGAGGTATGAATTTCTGTCTTAAAAACTCAGGTTAAAATATTCTAGGAGATGTAAATGAGTAAGACACATAGATGATTTTAGGGGATAAATTTCGTAAATTGGCTAATTTTCCATGTTTTTTTCTAAAAAAAAGATTCGCCAATTTCCATTTTTTCTAAAAACAATTCGCCCAAATTCCATAGAATAAAATTATTTTACCTCAAAAATCACTAAAATTTTATAAAACTATATAAAATCCTTATAAATTTGAATATTTTTACAAAACTATCGCCAAACATTTCATGTTTTTCATATCAAGGACGAGTAATATTGGCCCAAGTTTCTGCATTTTAATATAAATTTCCATCCTTAAAATCACCCCTGGTAAAGCAGTAATCTCATGTTCACTAAATATTAAAAAAATAAAATAAAAAATTAGATATATTTACGAAAAATAAGAAATAAAAAGAATTAAATGAAAAGTTCCAAGAGTTGAGTAAGAAGATTAGTAAAGAGTGATTGCACCTACAACAAAATATCTGAAGCCTCTTTCTTTTCCCTGGTTTATTTTCAGACTTCTTCTTCACTAAGCCTTGACATCTTCATATAAGCTTCATAGATGATAAAGGTCTCGCCCTAAACTTTGGAAACTCATAAAATAACCCTGAAAACGAGAATGAGCAAAAATCTTATTGTTCCCTTAACTTTAGCTGAAATGAAATATGTCTAGGTTAATCATAACTCTCTTAGTCATTCTAACAGGAATAAACTGATTGATTTCGCTCAAGGAAAGTACCTGAAAAATATAACAAGAATCCCCCTGAGATTTTCCCTGAAGCCAAGATGTTTAAAGGTCAAGAGAGGATTAGTCCAGAGAAGTTAAAGTGAGTTGACAGACCTCTGTTGTAAATCTCAAACAAATATTTTTTTGGGTATATTGTATACCGGTTGATTTCCCCCACTTCAAAGTCTGAAAAAAGATAGTTGGTGAAAAGAAATTCATTTAAATGATTGCCCCCATCTAGTCCAAAGAGATGAAGAAAGGAAATTCATTACATGATTGCCCTCATCTCAACATTTAAATGCTAAAATATCAATGGAAGTGGTGAAAGAAAATTCAATGTGGGAAATCTTATAACTTCACCGGGGTACTGAACAGGCTAGATGGTAGTGAAGCAATGTCCACATATCTGATAGGCTGCTATACATGAATTACAAGATCCTCTGGTAACTATTCCTCTTTCCGGCTGGATCTACATTCTAAGATTATGGGATTCCCTAACTTGAAACATTGGAATTACTTTACCTTGATGAGAACAAAATCAAATAAAACCTGGTAGAACGATTAAGGTTGTTTTGATTACCTTATAAAAATATGAGGTTAGTTTTAGGAAAGGAAATCTATTACAAGCCTAACTCGAGATCAACAAATGCTTTTAGTTCTGTAGACTTTTCAAAGTCAAGGATGAAATCTTAAAGTCCTGTTTGTTTTTCTCTAGAGTGTGTTTCATAGCATTGTAATAATGACTCCATTCACCCAATGAAGGCACTTGGTCTACATGTTCTTCTCGTCTCGCAAGGAGACGAGATCCCTAGATGGAGCCTACGTTGAAACAAACTTTATATTTTCCTAAAAAAAATCTTACATTAAAATGAAATTTTGTTTTTATTTAAATAAAAAGAGAACAAAAATGCAGTTGGATAATCACCATCGAAAAAAGGGTCATCCGATCAATCCAACGGTCTAAACGTCTAACCAAATTATGGAGCCGCCCTTGGTTTTAAACTAAAGTCAAATGTTAAAAGCTTCTTAAGTTTAGAGTTTCGGGGTTCTGCGATCTATGCAGTTTGATATTTAACAACCCCAAAGTCCCGATACCAAAGTCACGAAGAATAACTTTAAATAAAGTTAAACCAAGTTAATGAGAATGATTAAAAACTTTTTAATGGTAATTTAAGATTTTCGCATTTTTACTTTTTGGGAATCTCAACTCAAGCGACAACTCAAAATCCCGATATGTAAGTCGCAAAATCCCATTTAATCCCGATTAATTAAAGGTTTAAAACACACTTAATATATTGATTAATCAGTCACGTTTTTGAAATCAGAGAATTATCACTCATCTCATCCAAAAAAAACTGAAGCACGGAGTCCCGAAAGTATTAAGTGTTTAAGTGTGATTAACTTAACATAAAAAAAAGGTTAACGATATAAATTAGTCTTTTGCATTTTCACTTTTCAGTATTTTTTCAAAGATATTTCATTCAAACTCTCGGTTTTGAATCGCCGATATTTGGCAACATTTATTATAAATTAATGAAATATCTTATAGTGTAAGACACATATCTTCAGTTGTACTCTCCTCATTAAGGCAAATGAATTTATCGATCGTAGAAGCATAGTCTAATTAAGAGAGGCTGAAGGCGAATAAAGGTTTCTAATTCAAATTTCTTTCTCACTTTCAACAAATTAGCAAGTTGTATCTCAGAAAGCTTATTCCTTCTTTTCTGTAACAACTACTCTCTTCTTATCACATGTATCATGGCACCCAGGAAAACGCAGAAAAAGAGTGATGGCGTCGGTGAAAACTCAAATCTGAATTCAGATGTTATATTTGATACCACACCACATGCTGTAGATTCGGTCCAGTCTTGGATGTTGATTTTTGAAATCTTGGAACATGAGGTTAGGAATTGCCCAGATGATTTTGGAAACGAAAGGACTGAAAATAAACTCAGAGATATAACAGAGGCCGATCTCCATAAAATAGCTACATGGCTGAAGCTCATGCCATACAATGACATGATAAACTGGGCTCTGATGAACACCATTGTGCAGACCAGGAGTATCACGAAACATCAAAAGGTCGTCGTCAGCTCGTTCAAGCTAGAACATATTCAAGTAATGTACAAGCTATCCTTTGTTTCTAAATATATTAATGTTGAATTCGTAGAATAATTTCAAAGAAAGGAGTGTACAAAATTTGACCAAACCTATCCATTTCTATCACTCTCAACTATGGGAAGAGAAAGAAAAAGATTTCTTTTACGAAATTTGTCACTATGTGGTGATACATGTGCACCAAATATTGTATGGATACCCACCCCCTTATATTTCAGATAAAATCATAGGAAATCTCAAGACAGTTGTGGATTAGTTTATTGAAGAGAATTTCTCTTATGTCAGAGTCTTCGGATGTTCAATTCCCCCTCATGCTCTCCCTAAATTTCTCCTTGACAGACTGGTGTGCAGAGAAGTGGCATACCAGATAATAACAGGAGGCATTGGTAAAGAGTTAAAAGCAACTCAGAAGAAATTATGGCCAGTTTTTCTTGTACAGATTGGGAGGTTTTCATTTTTTAATTTTGGCCATTCCAAGGTAGAAGTTGCAGCACTTAAAGACATTAAACTGGTAGATGTTGAACTCAGAAGACATGATCCATATCAAATTATGGGAAATCATCTAGCTCATTACAATATGAAAACATATGAGCATGAAGACTCCCCCTGTGATGACATATTCAAAGGAGCTAGAGCATATGAGGAGATATTAGAAAGAGTCCAGGTGTTACCCCCTGACCTGTAGACCAACTTTCTTGCTTTCCAAAAGCACAGACGAAGTGGGTTGAAAAATATACTACAGGGGGAATGGATATCTCGTCCTTCAGAACAAGAAAGAATACCTCCAGGTTTTGAATAAAAATCTCAAGATAAAGGGACTACAAAGGAGAACCCAAAGAATCCTGAAGTGTCTTCACAAAGATCAGAAAATTCGTAGACAGAACATCCAGAGTCTGAAACAAGGTTTAAATTCAAGAGACCTTTAAAGATGTATCAAATGATTCCTCCTTTATCGTCAACTATTCCCACCGATACTTCCAAAACAACAGAAGGAACACAATTCACAGAGTTAAGCAGTCCGATTATAGCCTTGACTCCTTTACAGTCAAGTTTTGGGACTCCCCATCTCGAAGCTATATATGTAAGTGATCTTGACCCAATCTCTATTGAAGAAATACCTTCCTCTGACTTATTTTTCAGTAAGAAAAGGAAGGTTGTAGTGAAACAAGAAATGCACCTGAAAGAAGGTACAATGGTAAAAAAGCACAGGATACTTGTGGATGGACAAAATCTAGAAGAGGAAGACTTTTCTACAGAGGTAGTAGGCTCTTTGGGGGATTTTGCTACGGCCAACTTATTCTCAGTCAATAATATGAAATTAAGGCTGCAGCAGAAAAATCAAATGATAGCCCAGTTGCAAAGTCAAATAATGATTACAAAGAAAAAAATTAGAGATTAAATAAATAAAGGACTGGAACAGACTAGAGATGTCGACAAACAAGAGATTCAACTACTCAAGTCTAGTTTATATGATATGTATAGGAATATGCAAGCTAGTCAAGGACAAGTCATTCAATAAGAGGAATTAGTAAAGCAGTTGCAATATAAATTGAGTTCTACTAAAATCCAGGTGGTAAATATAACGATATTCCAAGCCCAGGCACTGGAAGTACACCAGAAGCTAGAGGCATAAAAACAAAGCCTATTTTCTAAAGTAGAGATCATTCAAAACCATTTTCGGGATGTAAGTCAATCATTGGAGAACATTGATTTCAAAGAAAAAGAGGCTACAACAGCCCAGGCCGCTTTCCAAAAGGCAGTCATATTTTTGGCTAAAGAAGAGGTACCAATAGCTCCTAAATTAATTGTTACTGAATAGATCAGCGATGATAGCATGCTGAAGGTATGAGAGGCCAATATATCTGAAAGTAAGAAAATGTCCAAAGAGATAAAGTAAGAATGTGAAGAGAATTTCGACTTGTTAGATAAAACATTGCTAGGCATTGGAAAGGGTGATTGCCCTGGACTACTAGGATAGGTCAATGTTATAAGACATCAATTGAACCTAAAAGAGAGTTTGAATGAACCTCAAATTGAAATTTCACAATTAAAACAAGTTGATGTCACCCTAATGGATAGATGGCTGGTGAACCCAAATTTACAATTGCAATCAATAAAGTTTGAAGATAAAATGTTTGAAGAAAAGTTGTCGAAAATTCATAGGAAGTTGTATTTGTTTGAAGCAAAGGATATGACAAAGCCTTCCAGAAGTTTAGTACATTTTCTTAATAGGTGCATTGAGTTTCTCGGACCAAGTGAAGGAGATACTTCAAAGAGATAAGGAAGCAACATATGCATGCTCATTTTGTCGGAGTGACAAAGAGGTAAAAGGTAATCAAGCGAAACGGTTCAAGTTTGTATTCTGTAACTGTTAGAACCTAAGAGTTAGGAAAATACCAACCATCTAGGGTTGATGATTTTTGTATAAATATAATTTCAAAAGACTAAAAGAGGGTTTTTTTTTGGCCGATTGTAGCAAAGAGACTTCTTTTTTACAAGAATTAATGACAATGCAAAACGAAGATTCCATATTCTATCAGCCTTGAGTTATGTGTTCCTCTATACTTTCATGTTTAGCATCATTTCTTATATATCTTTGATGAATTTTTGAACTACAATTTAGTACGACATCTACTGTGGTTATGCTTTATTTAGTCGTCTAATTGTTTGCAGATTTTCCTCTGTGTTTGCTATTAGCAAGCACAAGACCTGTGGATTATTTAGATCACTATATTTTTATGCTTCATTAAAGTTTTCTCGTCTATTTTCTTCTTCTGTTACAAAGTGAGATTCCTCCATGATTGATGCCTCACATTGTTTAAACAACTTTATGTTTTCTTTCATCTCATTTATTATTTTCAATTTAACTCAGCTACAGGAAACAACCTCTAAAATTGTTATATTATTAATTCAATTTGGGAAATTCTCTCATATAATCTAAAATAGAAACAAAAAACCTTAAAAGCAAAGTAATAGATCTTTTAACTTTCCTTTTCCTCATGACTGTTCCTGTTGCAAGACAACCTAATATAGAACCGAGACTCACTGATCAGACTAGCATCGCGTTAACCCTTTTTAATACTATCCTTGAGACAACCACCACCCGGGTTGAACTTGAATGTTCATGGGCAACCATTGAACAATACATAAGTGCCCATGAACGATTGGAAGCTAGACAAAGACAACTCATAAACCAACCATGGCTTTCTTTGCCTAAAGCACTGATTTCCTTTTCATATATGAAAACCCTCTTTATTTTTGGATGCCTTGACAGTATACTTTAAATCCTTAAAGTAGAAACTCAGAAAAAACAATATCAATGCTAGGGAAGGTGGTCATCCAGTTCCTTGAAATAATGATGAATGTTTCTTTAAAATCCCATCCTAAATTTCGAGGCCCATACCTCCTTATAAAAAAATATGTTTTTGGTTCATATCTCTAGCAGATTTATCTTATCCCATAATTCATTCACCAATTAAACTAAACTATAATTTAATACAATATAATTTATGGGTTTAAAAGTTTTTATTTAATTTATAAATATAAATTTTATTTTTTATTATTTCACGATGTTAATGCAAATTAATCACTATAATATTTCTTGAGATTATATTGTAGAATCACATGTTTGCAACCTGAATTTAGGCATATTTACCCAACTCAAACATCTGCGTGCATGCATCTGTCTAGTTGAATATGTAAGTAGGTGGAGGCTTTGACATCCTCACTACTTGTGGTAGGCATCTTAGAATTCATCATATATGTCGGAGGGCTGCGACTTCTCACCTAGTCTCTTAGTTTTGAGGTTGGTGGAGGATAAAGAACTTTGTGAGAATGGACCTCCACTCCCTATTGGTGATATTGTCCCTACTTGGAAGGTGTGCTCTTCGAACCCCCAACCTTTATAATATGTAGTTTAGTGTTCAATCATGTTCAATATTAATGAAGACTCTATATCCTGCATGACATGGCTTTAGACATGCAAACATATTAGATCACCAATTCACACACACAAATAATAATAATAATAATAATAATAATAATAATAATATTCAAAGTGTACAATAGCCTTCTCACTATTTTCATTAGTGATAGAGATACAATACATGGGTCATGGTTGCAATAACATCATCACCATCATTAAGTGTGCACACATTAGCATATATGAATTAAGTGTTAGTAGATTCACCAATAAATTAACAACATAAGAAACAACACCCTTTTAGGCTCACTGAAATTAAAACACACTTTCACAATGCATGATCAATGAACATTTGTCTAACTAGAAACATATACAACATGTTTATATATACATACATACACACATACATACAAATATACACACATATACATATGTGTGTGTGTGTGTGAAGTTGTGGCTACATGTTACATAATACTTGAACAAGTCTACTCACAAATTTCATGATATGTCTTGAGTGGGGTGAAAATTCAATACCTTGCCACCTATAGTATGCCATTTCAAATGTAACTCGTACATCTTCTCCCCTTGTGACTCTCACACTACAATTTCAAATGTTATTCTTGCACATGCAACTCTATCCTCAACAAACCCTATACCTCCTCCTCTTGTAACTCCCCCACAAGCAACTTCAAACGTGACTCCTACACTTGAAAATATATCATCAACAACTCCCACACTTTCTCCTCCTATGAATCCTACACTTGTAACTTTAAATATGACTCCTACTCCTCCAACTTCTCCTAAGAATCCCTACTACTATGCTCATCCATACATTGGACACTACATTTATAATTCATTTCAACTGCTCTATGTTTGGATTGACACATTCTTTTCCTTCTCCCTTGCACTTTTAGAATATACCGCCTTCGTCAATGTTCCTAACATGTCTCAACAAACTTTTGAAATCGAGTTTCCCAAAGATAGTATGATCATCTATAAATTGGACATTGCACCTATGGTGCATTCCACCTGTTATCACATATTTTTGCAAGGGGATTGTTTTCCTTTGAAGTTGGTCATTGTGTGACCAAATGCGAAAGAAGTGTGCTTAAAAAACCCACAAATGTTTTTCATCCAAAGTCGGGGTGCGATTGTGCAAAGGCGTGCACATACCTGGTCGGGGAAAATCCATCAAGCATAGGCTTAGTATCGACCATCAGATCCATCAGACAAAAAAGATCGGCGGCCATTAGGTGATTGGGATCATAGAGTTACACAAAGTATAGCATCAGACGACGATCTCAAATCGCGAGTCCAATCCTAGACGTTGGTGCTGCGAAAGAGACATGGTGCACGATCATCATTTTGTGGTTTCGTGAGATGGAGTGGTCAAAGAGCAGAGTCATCAGAACTCGCGAAATGCAAAATCATGAAAATATCGCAGTCGTTGATTAAATGAGAGATCTGGACCGTTGGATCAGCTTTTCGCAATTTCGCGAGTCGGGAAAGTAAGAGGGTAGAGTCTTGAAGACTCATGAAGCGCAAAGTCCCGAAATGATCTTGGCCATCCATTCCAGAAGAACACGCGACACAGGATCAGTGTGAAGAAAGTCATTTCGGGAAAGTTGAAGTGAGAAATGCTGATGGCCCAAGGTCCTGAAATTTCAATGTTCATCAAGACTGTTCGATGCAAAGGGACACATGTCGCTCGATCCAAATAATAGTGATTCCGGGACTTAGAGATTTCAGCATGGAACACAATGCAAACTTGCAAAATGACAAATCCTGAAACGCCTAGGAACTAGGCACATGGTCATAGCCCAGGGTTATATGGAAAGTGGGGATAAATGAAAGGTAAGCATTTATTGCGTGACAAGCAGCTGAGGCCATTCAAGGAAATTATCTTGGCCGTCAGATTCAGAATGAGTCTGATCATCGATCTGATAAGTCATTTTGCAGGATCGAGCATCGAGAGTTTGGAGGTTGAATGGATTGAAAACTCCTGAAATGCAAAATCCTAAAATTTCACATGGGAGCCCCATGTCATGGCTTGAGGTCGTGTGGATAAATGGAGAAAAGTTGCGCCAAAGGTCCAAAGCACCCGTCTTGGTCTCAACAAAGTGTTGCATGGTTTCAAAGCGCCGAGATCAGTTTGAAGGGATCATTGGCACCACCTAGAACATGCATAATTATTGGGCCTCTTCTAGATCCTGATGAAAGTAGTTAATGAAAGTAGAGGGGTGGTTGAAACCTCATTTTGTTCCATAAATGGAAAGCATGGAATAATTTGTCGTGGAAGCAGACTGTCAACCCAAAGTTCCCCTGTCAGCATATTTTCCTGCAAAGCCCGTACTAATCTGATCTTGCATCTGCCAGAAGAATGCAAGTGCAGCTTGACAGAAGAGAATGTGGATGCTGATCCTTGAATGTAGTGACTAGAGAGCACTCCTGGTGGGAGCTAGTGGCTCTGATTATATATACTTAGTTTTGATATTTTGTAAAGGTTGAATGGTTGAGCTAGGCTCCCTACTATTTTTAATATTTTTATGAAGAACACTGGTTCTTTGGTTAGGTATTTGTTTTTTGAGACATCTTGGTTAATCTAAGTCAACTTTCTTACTCCATATTATTTTCCTTAGATACTGAGAGAGTTCATGATTGACTGATTCACATGAATTGTTGTAACTGTATTATGATGAATGTTTTGATTATAGTGTTGTTATAATTTCTTTCAGCTTCCTTGAAATTTAAATCCAAGAGGATCTTGTGTTTGATTTTTTCCTCCTTAGGATGCTTGAAGACCTAATGTACATAGCATACCTCTACACTCTCCTCTCCAATGTCTTCCCTCTATTCACCCTTACTCCAACTTACTAATCGAAGTTGATTCTAGACCTAAAATGATTGTGCATGCTAGGCCAGATTTTTGAGTTAGAATGTTATTATCATTGAGTTTGTGCCCATTTGACCTCTTTAAAACCAACCCATGACATATAAATTGATGGGTACTGGGCTTACCTTCAACACAATCTAAAGGTGACTTATAGTGCTAACATTTTTGGCGCCATTGTAGGGGACGAAAGTGAAGATATCTTCCCTGGGAGAACTAGAACGAACTTCTGATTCTGAAGGTGCATCAGAATTCAGAACTTTTGAAGATTGCGATTGCACATGGCAACTCCACTGTCTTAGCTCCATTGTTTCAGTGTGACTGATTTTGGCTACACTTGGTAGCCCCTGGGAGAACACAATGCTCAGGTATGGTCTTTGATGGTGAACAAAGACTGGACACACTCATTTTGCATATCTTTCACCTGGCAACTCCACAATCAAAGACTCCACTAGAGAGGATCCTGTTGATAGGAATATGACCATGCCGAAGGGAAAGACCAGGTATCCGTTTATGAGCTTGCTTCATGAAATCCGTTTTTCTTTATCAGCTCATTTCTCTCTTTCCCTTTACTTATAGAGAGGATTATCCTCTGCTTTGTATATTCAGATTTCCTTAAGCCTTATTTTGTTCATCCATCCTTGGACAAAGAAATCATACCCCCTTCTTGTGTTGTAGATACTAATCTCGTGCCTTCACCTTTGCCTATTCAGAAAAGTGAGATTTGTATTGCATCTCCTCTCGAAATTGATCACCCTTGTAGCCTTGAGGAGGTTGAAAATAATTCACAGTCTTCTCAAATCTTGTTACCTCCCATTGTTCCTGCTAAGCCTCCCCATCCTCTTGTTGAATCCCATATTCAGCCCATTGCTTTTCAAATTAAAATCATAAATAAGTTGTTTAAACCTCTGAGGCTGCCATATCGCCTTAACCCTTATCCTCTTGATTCCTTTGAGTATATTCCTCAGTTTTCTGGGGAGGATCATGTCACAGCTAAGAGGCACTTAGGAGCCTTTGAGAACTTTATTGATCAGTTTGAGATCGTTCATGATGATGTTACCATGAGGTTTCTCTCACATTCTCTGTCTGGAGATGTTTTTGTGTGGTTTAGATGTCTAGAGGCTGGTTCTATTGGTTCCTAGACTGATCTATGCCATTCTTTTTTAAAGTGTTGGGGTGAGAACAAATCCCTTGATCAATACTGGTTTGAGTTTAATGCCTTGAGGAGAGGGGAATATGAAGCCTTGGTTGTCTTCAAAAAGAGGTTTTACAACGTCTATCATAGCATTCTTGTGGAGATCAGACCAACAAAGACTGTTGCCATGGTGTACTATATCATGGCTCAACATCTAGAGCTCATCCTTCTCCTGAGAGAGAGGAAATATTCATCGTTGAGACATCTGTTTGAGGATGTTGGAGAGGTTGAAGAGAACATCAGAGCTAGCAGGTGGGTTCATAGGCAGGCAGATTTGTATGAACATGAGGAAGAGACTGTCAGTCTGTTTCATATTCTGAGGAAGAATATAGTGAACATGAATCAGATCTGGAACAAAAACTGGGAAGTAGGTATGATTCATAGTTGGAATCAATTTCTTCATCATTTGCATATTTTTCTATGGGCATGAATACGTATCCATCTTATGTCTAGTTTCCAAAACATTTTGAGCATGTAGCAGCAGCTGATTTCATAAATAGTTGTATGTTCTTGACTGATCATTGTTATCATGGTCTAAATCCTGCTACCCCTTTATCTTATGATCATTTTTATGGAGAAAAAACTGTAACTATTGACGATCGAGAGTTGGTTTCAGATGAAGAAGAAGGGCATTTATTTACAAGCAGATAGATTTTTGCAGAGGAGCATCCTGGACTTCTAAAGAAGCCAGGATTCTGTCACAATATTCATGATCCCGTGGCCATATACATGGAGTTCTACATTTTAGATTTTCTGAAATGTTCAAATTGCATTAGTTCACCAATACTCAGAGGTGAGTATGGTGTTATGAAATATTTCCAAGACCACACTATAGAGCCTTTTCCTTTATTAATTAAGGAAAAGCATTAGGTGGAAATCAACTATCCTAGACTCACATAAAGCACAGAGTAACATGTAAAGGACGATCTTAGTGGGCAGTTTATCTCCTATCCAGAACCTGTAATTGAGCAGGTATCACCTGGTATCAGCCAACCTGCATCAGTTCTCCACCCACCTGTGCACTATGAGAACATCACACGACAGATGAGCTACAATAAAGGAAAGGAGTTAATTTATTACCAGTTGAGCTCCCTTGATTATAAATTTTGTGACCATGTGGAATTATATATGGAGCTGTGTTTTCCAAAAGCATTAGAGCCTATAGTTGTATTCACCTTATCATCATTTGGGGGTATAGTCAGTGTTCCAAGCCATGTCCTCGTTTTGCTATCATACTTCCTTAGCCTTTTATGGATTATCTGCAGGAAATAAAATGATCATATTACTAAACAGTATGGGTGGCTATGGTGGAAGTTTTCTTTCACCTAGTGCTTTGTAAAAATCAGTTAGCTTAGGTTTTTGTACATAAACAAGCTCCTTGGAGCATGTGTGTTTATTTTTTTTTTTACTTGTCGACTTTATAGTCTTCAGCAGGGTGTTTTGGAGCTTGACTCCATAGCCCAATAGAAGGCGACTGGAACTGCAAAGGGATATCTTAGAGCCTCACAGGGAGGAATCTATCCCCCATGGAGCCTAATGCTATCACATATTTGTTCAAGGGTATTATTTTCCTTTGAAGTTGGTCATTGGGTGACAAAATGCGAAAGAAGTGTGCTTAAAAAACCCACAAATGTTTTTCATCCAAAATCAGGGTGCGATTGTGCAAAGGCGCATACATACCTGGTCAAAAAAAATCCACGAAGAACATGCTCAGTCTCTGCCATCGGATCCATCAGACAAAAAAGATCGACGACCATTGGGTGATCGTGATCATAGAGTTACACGAAGTATAGCGTCAGAAAAACATTTGAAATCGCGAGGCCAATCCTAGCTATTGGTGCTGTGAAAGACATGTGGTGCACGCAAAACTTTCTTGGTTTCGCGAGATGGAGCGGTCAAGGAACAGAGTCATCAGAACTTGCAAAATGAAAAATCACGAAAAGATTACAGCCATTGATTAAAGGATAGATCTGTACTGTTGGATTAGCTTTTCGTGATTTCATGAGTCGGGAAAGTAAGAGGGTAGAGTCTTGAAGACTCGTGAAGCACGAAATCTCAAAATGATCTTGGTCGTCCATTACAGAAGAGCACGTGGCGCATGATCAACGTGAAGAAATTCATTTCAGGAAAGATGAAGTGAGAAATGTCGATGGCCCAAGGTCCTGAAATGATGATGTTCATCAGGACTGTCCGATGAAAAGGGACATGTGTCGCTCGATCCAAATAATCGTGATTCCACGACTCAGAGATTTCAGCATGGAACATAATGCAAACTCGCAAAATGCAAAATCCTGAAATGCCTGGGAATTAGGCACACGGTCGCAGCCCAGGGTGATATGGAAAGTGGAGATAAATGAAAGGTAAGAACTTATTGAGTGATAGGTAGTTGAGTACGTTCAAGGAAATGATCTTGGTCATCATATTCAAAATGAGTCTGATCGTCGATCTGGATAGGTCTTTTCACAGGATCAAGCATCGGTATTTTGGAGGTTGAATGGATTGAAAACTCCCGAAATGAGAAATCCCAAAATTTCACATGGGAGCCCTAGTTCATGGCCTGAGGTCGTGTGGAGAAATGTAGAAAATCAGCGCCAAAGGCCCAAAGTGCCCGTCTTGGTCTCAACAAAGGGTTGTGTGGTTTCAAAGCGTCGAGATCAGTTCGAAGGGATCATTGGAACCACCTAGAAAATGCATAAGTATTGGGCCTCTTCTCGATCCCGATGAAAGTAGTTAATTAAAGTAGAGGGGTGGTTGGAACCTCATTTCGTTCCATAAATGGAAAGCATGGAAGAATTGGTCGTGAAGGCAGACTGTCAACCCAAAGTTCCCTTGTCAGCAGATTTTTATGCAAAGCCCATACTGATATGATCTTGTGTCTGATAGAAGAATGCTAGTGCAGCTTGACAAAATAAAATGTGGATGCTGAGCCTTGAATGAAGTGGCTATAGCACTCTCTTGGTGGGAGCTAGAGGCTCTGATTATACATACTCAATTTTGATATTTTGTAAAGGTCAAATGTTTGTGCTAGGCTCCCTGCTATTGTAATATTTTTATGAAGAACACTGGTTCTCTGGTTATGTACTTTTTTTTTGAGACATCTTGGTTAATCTAAGTCAACTTTATTACTCCATATTATTTTCCTCTAATACTTAGAGAGTTCATGATTGACTGATTCACATGAATTTTTGTAACTGTATTATGATGAATGTTTTGATTATAGTGTTGTTATAATTTCTTTCAGTTTCCTTGAAATTTAAATCCAAGAGGATATTGTGTTTGAGTTTTTCCTCCTTAGGCTACTTGAAGACCTAATGTCCATAACAAACCTCTACACTCTCCTCTCCAAATTCTTCCCTCTATTGACCCTTACTCCAACTTACTGACTGAAGTTGATTCCAGACCTCAAATGATTGTGCATGCTAGACCAGATTTCTGAGTTAGAACGTTATTATCATTGAGTCTGCGCCCATTTGACCTCTTTAAAACCAACCTGTGACATATAAACCTATGGTTACTGGGCTTACCTTCAATGCAATATGAAGGTGACTTCTAGTGCTAACACCACCTACTTTGCATTCAGCCTTACATATTATTTTCCTTCAACACTAGACTTTTAGTGTGTTCCACCTTAGTCAAAGTTCATAACATTGCTTGATAAAATTTCTTTCCAATGGCTTGTACCATAATAATAAGAGGTGGGGTTCCACTCAACACACATTACCGATGCAAAACATCTATGATTCAATTGTCAAATTTCTTGGAGGGAGGGGACTTTGAATAATGATAATTTTACAAAGAAGTGTTCAAGTTATGCTACAACACTTACCAACTAAGGTCCAACATACTAGAGCATACCAACAATAGTTATATTTCCTTGTTCAATGATACTTCACATTATAGTATTTCTCCCCCATATAGATTCAACAAAAATCCTTAAAAATATTGCAAAAGAGATCAAGATAGATATAGAAAATGGGATTTGAAGAATTATAAGAAATTGCTTCTTGACATCCTTGAATCAAAGTATAAAGATGAAAATTCTCACCAAGAGAGCATGACAAAACAATAACTCAAAAAATGAACAAGCATCATCAAGGGTTAAGAAGAAAGATGTAGCATCCCTAGTCACCAACTAGGCTATGCCACTTAAAATTTTGAACTATGATACTAATTTAAATCATAAAAATACTCTGCAAATGCACAGATTCATACAAAATAATAACAAAAACATGCATGCAACATAAACAGGAAAAACCCATGAAAAAAATGCATAAATAGTAACACAACACATGAATTAACACATAATTGACACTTATATTTGATTAAAAGAACACCAACTACATGCAGACCTTCCATTCTCCTCCCAACCTTAGACTGCACTGCGCATAACTCTCAGCAGTGGGTCACCCCCAAGCTGGGTATAAAATCCACCTGGGTAAAGGATTCCTAACCAAGCTAAGGTATCTTAGACAATAGGAAAATTAGTCACAAGTGCCAATTCAAACTAAAAAATTATAATCCCTCATTCCCCACTTGCATGTCCCACCCCAGGAAGTGTTCCCCTTCTCTTCTCAATAGTCTCTCGGTTTCCCCACTTCCTCTCCGGGGCTTCAACAACATGCTGGAAAAGAATTCTCATAGCTCTGTAGCTGCAGTTTGGCACCTTCGGGAATCAATTCCCAACAATTCTCTCATCTGGAGAGAATGTTTACGGGCCTGACAACCCACCTCTTCAATATCCTACGGGCCTGGAAACCTGCTTCTTCAGTCCAAACTAAGTCCAAATCATAGGAAAATGAACTAAGTCCAAACTATATGTATGCATGTTCCCAACTTGACACTTGTCATGTTGAGAACTACCTTGGGCCCACTTGTCCCCATCCTTAGAACTTAGGATAAAATAATTATCCATACTTTATACTTTAAGGAATATTAATATAATATTCCTTTGGGCTTAATCCCCCTTATCTTAGCCCCTTATCCTTAACTCTTAGCCTCCTTTCCCTATCTAGTGGATTTTATCCCCCCATACTCTTTTACATTGTAGGTCTGCAGTAGTGACGTGTTTTCATTAATATTTGCATGTGATTACATATTACAATGATGACTCACTGACCATTTAACATCTGGCTCTCCAGCCTAATAACCACATAGGCACTCTAGCCTTAAATTACATATACAAAAAGGAACTCTGGCCCTAGAACTGCGCACTTACTCCATTATATGCGAAATCAGGATGGTGCACACCCTTCCTTTAGTGTGCAATCCTCACACACTTACATAGGTGCACAATACATTATATGTTAGAAAAACAGGACCGTGGAGCAATAAAATAAAACAAATGCGGAAAACAAAACATAGAAGATACACAATACAAGAGAGACACAGATTTACGTGGTTCACCCAGTGTGGGCTACGTCCACCGGAGAAATTGCTAGGTGTTTCTTTTATTATTATCTAGCAAATGAAGGGATACAACCTACAACAAAACTCGTTGTAACTTCCTCTTCTTTCTCTCACAGTCTCCTCTCTCAGAATACAATATTCACCCTCAACCATAGCGGCAATACATTTCCCTCATAAAAGAGGGTTGCCTTCTAGGGAAAAAACCCTAACATAATCTCTACCATTAGATTTGTGACCTTATAATGAATGATCCAAATTTACAATGAAATTACAATATACATTTACAAGGCAATTTTTCCTTCGGGGGCTTCGCCCCCAAACCCCCATTAGGGGACACTGCCCCCCGAACCCCCGCTAGGGGTCCACTTGTACCCAGACCCCCCAACCGAGGGGATATCCCCCCCAGACCCTGCAGAGGGGGTACCCCCCCTATGCACTCCCCCACGTGGAAGAGTGTACATACTTCTGGGGTGTAAATACTTCATGGGGTATAAACACAGCTGAAAGCAAGGACCTCTGAATCAGGAAGATAATCGGGCTCCACAACCAACAATCTCCCACTTGGAGACTGATCTCAACAACTCCACTGCTGTTGTATATGATGGACTCTGAACCTTCTTGGACTTGGCAAATTTCTCATCTTCATCTTCATTCTTGAAGACCAACTGAAACTGAGCAGGAACTCAGTTTCTCCCTGGTTACTCCCTTTGCTAACATGTGTGCAGGATTTTGGCTAGTGTGTATCTTTTCCAACTTCAAATGTCCATCTTCCAAGGTAGATCGTATGAAGTGGTACCTCAACTGTATATGCTTAGTCTTCAAATGGAAGGCTGAGTTCTTTGTAAGGTGAATGGCACTCTGATTGTCACAGTACAACCTGCTGTTTTCCTGCTTCTTTCCCAATTCCTCCATAAACCTCTGTAACCAAGTCATCTCTTTACTAGCCTCTGTAGCAGCAACATACTCTGCCTCTATTGTTGAAAGTGCAACAACCTTTTGTAGTTTGGAAATCCAACTTACTGTTATTCCACCTATAGTAAAAACATACCCTGTGGTGCTCCTCCTACTGTCTTTATCACCTGCCATATCTGAATCAACATATCCCTGTAGAAAAGTGTCTGAACCTCCAAAACATAATGCATGAGTAGTAGTACCTCTCAAATACCTG
>ML786666.1:541657-582241 GCA_009831015.1 Picea engelmannii
GTAGAAGTTCCCTTTTTGGGTGGCATGTTGGCCAAGTATCACTTTTGAACCTTGATTTTGAGGTGGTTCTGCTAGACAATATTTCTTCTGTTGTATCTCCCAATTTTTGGACCTTCTGGGTATGAAAATTTATCTTATGTATTCTCTTCAATGCCATAGGTCTGATCAAAATTGGATGTGCCAAGTGGAATTTACGATAACTTCCCCACAACTTGCTGATTTTTGTCCTTTCCAGGAGATCTCACTTGTATAGTGTGCCCCACACAAAATAATTGATATAAAATTCTGAAACTCACACCCAAAATACTACAGACTGTCCACGATCCAATGCAACCAGTCCCACCCAATTTGAATACTCTAGGAATAAGTTATGATTGTTTTACCTAGAACACCTTCTTGAGACTAGGCAATAGGACTAGTCAGATGCCCTATCTTACACAGGGTGTATATACAAATGTAAGATGACCCAGAAGCTGAAATTTTTACCACAGATAAATCACTAATTTCTGTAAATGACCTCCGGATTTTAGGATCTCAAACGTTACATAAAATGTTTTATAGCGCAAATGCTGCAAAGACTCATTTCAGGATGATTCCAAAACCCTATCTTTTACAGGCTATATCTCCGAATGTATAAGGCCTCAAGAGATAAATTTTGACCCCAACGTACCTTGATCCATCTTCTAAATACCCTCCAAGCCGTTCCTTCTGAAACGTTGTAGAAAAAAAGTTATAGAGAATATTCCACGGTGTCTCAGATGTAGCAGCGAAACCCCAAGACCTTGAGCTCTGATACCATATGTTAAGAACCAAACATCAATATAGCATAGAAAAACCTCAGGAAAAGTACTCAACGCCTTGAAAAAGAGATAATTTCAGATGATAAGCCTCTTTGAGGGGGCAACCTCCTTTTACCCCACTTAAATGTTCAAGTACAAGATGATTCAAAATGAAAATGTCTCCTTGGTATATATAGGAGACTAAGAGGTATAATTATAACTAATGGCCTAAAGCCGACATAAATAAAATAACATTAATAATCTAATGTGCCCCAATTAAGGGGTAATGGGCCAATATTAGGGCTTAACACTCCGTTAGCCAACTAGGGTCCTAAAAGAAACTAAAGGAAATAAACTAACTAAAGATATGATTCTAACAATCGATACACTAATTACAAATGTTCAGCTAAGAGTGTTAATGTACAATGATTATATACAATTTACTAGGTTTAAAGAAAATCATGCTAAATTAATTGTTTGAGATAATGTTGCTAAACAAGATTAAGTATGACAAAGCTTACTCTAATTCTCTAAATATCAACTATTAAATACCGAATAAAAATTATTGTAATTACATCATGCAAATAGACAAAGCTATTTAACGTCTAAATAATGCAATCATTTTTCATTCATATATAAATAACTTTCAAATAAAAGAAAACAATACATTTACTAACCTCTAGCTGATCAACAATAGTAAACTAAGTTCATCTCTCTGCATTTGTGTGATCTCTTTCTTGTCCTGTATTAAGTGGAAACCTATGACAGAAAGAATCATAATACTTACTGAAGAAATTAAAGGAAGTGTTTCATATTTCAGAGCGAGTTTTATAACAACATAAAGAGAAATGATTATATATCCTATAACCCTGAGATATCCAATAACTGAGAACAAGAGAAATCTCAACTCTCGGTAATGGTGTTATCAACCATTTAGCGTCAGACGTAAATTCAAAAGACTAAAATAAATGATCGATCACAGGTACAAACTAGACCATAAGGTAATGGACAACCTTGAGATAATCAATGATAAAAAAGATCATGCGAAGAAAATACTAAAGCTAAATCGACACAAGTAACATTTATAACAGGAAATTATAGGAGAAGACAATGACAACACTGCATAATTTACAAATGTCTAAAGCCAATAGCAAACTTCTTTCTAATATAACTTCAAAAATATATGTTCATTCTATGGTCTAAAAAAACATGCCTCTAACACTAGGAAACATAGCTATTTAAACATGTCTTGGATCTGTTACCTCCTATCATGCAAGATAGAGGAAGATCTTTGAAAATAATTTTGTTTTACAAAAATAGAGTAACAAAAAGAAACTCATGTTGGAGTCTTTAAATCAAAATATATTTATATTAATGACATTGTTTTTTCAAAATAGGAAATTACTAATCCTCTGTTGTGTTTCTATGCTCCACTCTTTCTTCTCCTATGCAACACACACTTTCTGTTCAGATTCTCTTATGCCTTTATGCTCTATGCGCCATGTGCCTTCTATGCACTATGCCTCCACATGCTCTTCACTGTATCACCATTCTACCCTTCATATTGTTCACTCTGTCTTGTTCTACCCACAACAACAACCATCTCTTCTGTGTTCCGCGTATATTTATCATTACAAGTCCTTTGCGAGATCATCCATGAAACTCATCATCTTCTTTGGTGGTTATTCTGAATCTGTTCGTCATTAGTGGATTATCTTGATATTCTTTGCCTTCTCTGGCAGTGTGGCCCTTCGTCTTCTCTGGAAGTTATACTAAGTTTGTTCGTCATGAATGACCGTTCATCCTAATATTCTTTTGGCATCACTGGCAGTAAAAATCTTCGACACTTTTCAATCTTTCAATTGTCTCTTCATTCCACTGACTATTACCTCGAGTCTCTTCATCTCCTCTGGCGATCAGCCTACAGCTCCTCGAATTCTCTGGCATATACAATTAGTCTGTTCTGGTAGTTACAGCTAGTCAATTATGGATTCTTTGGCTTCTAGGCTCCTTCCTTAACGTGACCATTGGAAGTGAACAAACGCCTATTCAAAAGGAACTTCCTGATCTCCCAAACTCCAAAGTGGAGCTTAGCAACGTGCTAGCTCATCCCTCGATATGACCTTGGGCGATGAACTCATGTGACCACACGATTTCGGGTGCATCTAAAGGTGGTTTAGAAGAAACTTCTTTTTGCCCCGCAATTACCTTGAGCCTCCATGCGTCCTTTAACCAAAACCATTGTTGTGCCTCTTTCGTCACCTTAGTGAGAAAAATAGAGGTGCTTGCAAGCTCAGTTGGGTTTTTTGAGTAGGACAACTACAAGGAAAAGGGTTAGAAAAAGAAATATAAAACAACAACTAAGAATTAAACTAAGAAATAAAACAACAACTAAATTTATAAACATAGGGACATAAGGACAAAAGAAACAATGAGACCCATGTCACCAATGATAAGGCTGATATTAGTGAAAGAAAACACCGAGAAGCAAGGGGACTATGAGTCCTTCTTCTGCCAAGGGAGGGCTCTTGGACCCCCACAAGTAATCTCTTCTTACAACTTTGAAAAAAGAAAATGAAAATGGTGAAAGAATTCTTTGCTAATCCACTCAAGGGGTGAGATGGATTGCCCAAAGAAATGATGCAAGTATACTCTTGGAAAGGATAGAAGAGTCCTCAAGAGAATAATGGCAGCATAACTTTTCTATGAAATTCCTTGAAAAATGAAGTGTATCCATGGCCTTTTTATAGCATTCCTTTGGGTTATTGTTCAACTAGTTTGTAGTGTGTAAAGTGGCTAATTAGGGCATTTCTAGGTCTTTGACCAACCATCCAGTCGAATCTAGTCCATATTTGAGTGTCAAATCAACTTGGAAGCTGAACCAAAAGTGGGTGGGAGGCTGACCACTCTCATAAATGCACTGTTTCTCAGGTGCGCGACTTTTTGCGACAACAGTCGTGCATCGTGCGCATGTGCGTGAATGTGAATATTTCATTTCTGTTTCGCGCATGTGCGCTCGCGCCGAGTGTCTTCATAGCGCCCTTCAATTTTTTCACTATTTGTATAGTTTTTGACCCTTTATGAATGCTTTGGTGTTAATTCAGGTCCATGGATGACTTCATAATTGTTTGACGATGTTGAATTCTTGTAACCATTTGCGGACGAAATTTCAGTGATAACAGATGCCCCCTGATGGATGAGGTTAGGAGCATATGTATAGCCGAAATCCATCAATGTTTCTTCTACTGAGAGTGTTGTTGTAAGAGAGAGAAATAGGGGGATTGTCAAGAGTGCCCCGTTGGAGGGAGAAGGGAACCTGTAGAACCCAACCTTCCATAAGGTGTGTAAAAAATAAACTGTGTACAAATGAGGCGGGCATGCCCCATGCTCGTGTCATGTAACTCAAAAAGAGGAATGAAGTGTTGATGTAGACAACTGCAGCGCCCTTGGGGGTGGTCGTGATAAAGGAAAAAGACAATTCTGCGGAGGAACATACTCTGAATAGTAGGCAGTGACATCTGTAAGAAGTATCACGGATTCTGTAGGCATTGATAGCCCAACCAAGTTCAGAGGTCTTCGGCAAGTATAAGAACTAACTGCAATAGTCACAAAGTAAGACTCACCATAACATGAGAAAGTGTTGACGTCGAATGTTATGGGGGTCAACGACAGCAGGGAGTAATTGTGGTTATCCCTGTGCCATCTGAGATCTCTCATTGGATGGGTAATGAGAATCAAGATACTGTCGCCCTTCTGGAAAACTGTGCTAATGTCGACAAAAAGGGGGACGCGACTCCCAGAAGAGAATGGCTTCGTGAAATCTACTAGATGAGTTGAGGAATTTGGAAGAGGTACATGGTCGAAGTCAAGATGTATGGAGACTCAAGACTACCCTTGGTTGGGGGTATATGTGAAGTATAAGTGGTTGCAACTGTTCAACTAAGTCAAATGTTATGGGGACAACAAGATGTGGGCGAAGTTGTGCCAGAGGCGGGACAAAGTTAATAAACTCAGAGGGCAGAGGTAAGTGGCTTGTGGGATACTAAGAGGATACAGATGATGTCAATAAGGATAGATGATAAAGAGTGCCCCAACCAAGGGCGACATGGGTTGCGTTTTTCCAAAAAAGGGAAGAGGGTCGCCAAAGGTGACGACAAAAAAGGTAATGTAACTACTGGAAACAAAGGTGTTTGTACAATAAATAAAGAATAATTTGGGATAAGTGTACAAATACAGAAACGGGTGCCCCAATGTGATATGGTTGGCCTGGGTAGGGCATGATTTTCTCAGAGAACTGGTGGAGGGTGGGGGCCCCATGGGTGGGTTTATGTATGAGGTAAGTGAAATGAAGGGAAATTTGTAGATGGGCAAACTGATTGTGGATGAAATGGAGGGTTCATGATACTGCGGAGGTGCAGTCAAAAAATAGAACCGTGAAGAGATAATCTGGGAGTCCGTTGGGAAAGCTAGCAAAATGAGGAGAAGGAGTATGTGGCTGATTCATGACATGATGTAAGACTATCGGGACTCCCATCCCTAAAAGGTTTTGAAAAACAACATGAGTGTCAAAGGTGCAAAAGGGTGCTATGAATGGGACAACGCATGTGGGTAAGAGTGCTACCGGGTGACAGTACCAAAGATGCAAATGGAGGTGTTGGTACTGCAGAGCTAGAGATGGGGATCCTAGAGGCACATGTCAAAGGGTGTGACTGGAGATGCAAGTGATATTTAGAGGGAAAGACTACATGCTAGTGCTGAGTGCATACCTGAAGGGGTTTCGTTGATGTATGATGACCAAATACCTGCACACATGAAAACCAAATACCCGACGTGAACAATATCTGAAGAGAATCGAACATACGAGCATTTATTTGATAATTTTAAACATGAGCAGGCGTACCTGAGTGTGTCATGGGCAGATGCTCCACCAGGAAAAAGGGAAAATGATCACCAGATGGAAATATCAGCATAAGAGGCCGAAGGTGGTTCGAAAAACAGAGATTATGGGCTCCTTTACCAAAAAATGAAAGTGTTAAAAAGGGCTTAGATATGGATGGTGGGTCCATAATGCCATACCAGTGTTATTGACACTATGGACGATCGAGCGGTAATTTGGGGGGAGGACATGTACCTCCCCTTTGCTCGAGGATTGATGAAGAAGTATAATGAATCACATTCACAGGAGCATTGGTATGGAGTGTCGGAGGAAACTCAGGAAGATATGTGTGGCGTGTCGCAGCTAATGTGTGGCAGACGTATGGGATAGATGGGAAATGGTGGGTATAATGGCCATATTCTAAACATATGGTGCAAGCGAAGTTAGTTCACAGCCCTTTGCTATTTGAGTTAGGTGAGGTAGCGACAGTACTTGCTACAGTGGCGAGCGATGATGGTGTTGGATTGAGTGGAATTAGGTTCCGTAACTCAGTTAGAGATTGGAATTTTTGGGTTGGGTGTCCATCTTTCTCACATAGCGCGCAAGAAGGTTGGATGCGTGGGGGGGGGGTGGAGCTATGGTCTCCTTCTTCTTTCGCCTACCCCCAGCTATGGAAAGGGGGTTAGTGAGTGGGGGTGTAGAGGGTATGGTGGGAGTAAGTATGGGAATTGTCATTGGGATTCCTTCCATTTGGGGGGGAAGGGATGGTTGAGGGACCATCTCTGGTGGATGTAAATACCAAACTAGAATTTCCAACACCATATTAGGGAGAGTAAGCGTTGCGGCTACCTGGAAATATTGTATGCCTGGTGGAGGGTAAAAGAAGGGGATTTGAGTAATGGCTTGGGGAACTGTCTCTCAAACTGGTATATGGCCTTGGGGAGAGGTGAAATCATGAACTGGTGGGGTTGACGAGTTCGTAGGAGGCTCATGAGGGGGGATCTATGCGACTCTTGGGATGTCAGATATGATAGAAGACTCCCTAGGAGGGAGGGCATCCTCCGTGTCAGTTCCTTTAGAGGAAACTACACACACTTGTGCTAAAAAAGATGGGTTTAGGAATGGTGGTGTTCCCTGACAAGTGCCCAACATGGATGGGTCTTGGAATAATCCAGGGCCTTTTTTGGCAACTAGAAAATCATTTGGGCTAACATGAACAAGGGGGAGGATGTTATCGATGTTGGCGGAATGGTTAGGCTCGTAATGTGTAAGTTGGTCCATGGTGATGATCTTCCCATTATGGGGGAACATCATCGTATGAAACACAGAAGAGGCGACTACCTTCATAGCATACATGTAGTTGCGTTCGAACAAGATATTGTAATCAAGCTGGGCATCGATAACTTCAATGTCAATGAGGATGGGTTTTCCCCCAAGTTCTATGGGGACATTTTGACAAAGCCCTGTGGAAGATGTTGGTCGACCGTTCTAAGCTCGAAGGGTGATGGTAGAGGGTACTAGCTCAAGGGAGCCAATTTTCTGCCATACGTCTTTAGACATGATGCAGGTGGATGCACATTCATCAATGATACACCGATAAACCGTGGTGTTCCATATCTTAACTGGTATCTGGAAGGCTACTTGGGTGGGAATATGTGGTTCTCCGTGATCTGAATCAAATGTGATTAGCTGGGTGTCAGCTGTGTCGATTGCCCCCAAGGCAGAAAGCAAGGATTTTCTCTGTGATTGACAGGTTTGGAGGACCTCCAACACAGATATGGCTATGGGAGATTGGGCTAAGTCATCAACCAAACTATAATTATGATAAGCCCTAGCATGAGGGTTATGTACATTCCGTCGTAAAGGCATACGTGGTATGCGAGGAATGGGTTCCGCGTTAGGACAGGGAATCATTAATGGTTGTCCTGTAGTAGCTGGCCGTGTTTCTGAGTTGGTTGAGTTAGATTCGGGAGGCATACCATATTGATGATTGCGAGTTTGCAGAAGAATTTCTTCACTGGTGAGGAGGATACTGTGATCAACCAAATTCTTGTGTTGAGTTGCACCCGGGGTTGCATATTGCCCCATTTGTGGTGGGGTAGGGTTGATCATTTGTTGGGTGTTCATCACAACTTGGTATGGAATGGGGTTCTGCAGTATGGTTGGGGGGGGGTTGTTGTACGTATTGTTGTGGGGCCTGCTGAGGGGCAGATGGTGTTAGAGGGCCCTGTGAGTGCATGGATTCCCTCATCCATTGGAGGTCAGGAATTTGGGGGCAATGATGAGTATAATGTCCATACTCATTACATATAGCACAAGGAAAGTTAGTTCGAAGAGTGTTGTTCCTCCCTTGGCGTGGTATATTGGTATTGATTCCCCCTTGGGGGTCTTGGTATTGGTTTCCCCCAATGGGATGGTTGTGGGGGTCATTCCCGCCTGGGCCTGGGTTGTTATTGTTCCTGTTTCTTCCTTTCTTTTTGGCATTATTCGACGGATGGGTCGAATTTTCTGTATTCAACTGTTCAAAATTTTGATATTGCTGAACAAGAGAGGTTTGAACAAAATTCACCCCAGCATGAGGATGTGGGGGAGTGATGGGTTGTGGGGGATCAGGAAATGGAAAGTATGGATTCTGTGGGGGTAACGATCTGTAAGGTACATAGGAAGGCGTAGTGCTTTCACTAGTACTATAAGCTGAGGTAGAGGGGGTACTAGAACTCATTTGAATAGGTGGGTGTATGGGGGGTGCCGGCGGTGGCCCACTGATGGGTTGAGGTATAACAACAGGGTATGGTTGTTGATAAGGGGGTGGGGGGTAATAAGAAGTGCCCCCGTATGCCGACGGGTATTGAGGTGTTCCATACATTGGTGGTTTTTGGGGTTATGGACCGTGGTGAGTGGTATTACCAATTAGTCCATCTACTGAGTGAGACATCCCAGGTTTGTCTTGGCCAAATGGCACAAGTTTTGGGAGATCAGGAAGTACAGTGTATAAGTACCCTGACTGTGAATAGATGAGGTCGCATTGTTGAGCCTTACTGATGGCTTCTTCTTCTGATTGAGGGATGGTGGAAGATACATCCTTACCGAGGAGAGAGACAAGTGATCTAAGAAACTAGTCAAGACACTATTGTTTGGTGGTTTATGCTTTGCACAAACTACGTCGCCTATGCCACTCGTGAATGTGATCAGCGATATGTGTCGCTGAGGTTTGTTTGAAATTAGAGAGTAGTTCTAGATCATTGTCATGGCGGATTGGTAATTGGAAGAAGGTTAAAAATGCTTTGGCTAAGGACTCGAAAGTCACATGAGACCTTGGTTTTTCATCTACATACCATTTGGCTAATGGGCCAGTGAGTGTGCATTGAAATAATCATAGTCTGATGGAATCATCCATAATGCTGTTGGAAGAGCACCATAGGTGAAAAGTCATGACATGGTTGGCAGGGTCATCTCCTGCCTTTCCTTCAAACTTGGGTATGTTTGAAGGTAGTTTGGTGGGCATTGCAGGCCATGTGGGGTCATGCAATATAGGATCATTGGTGAGTTTTCTTAGATCTAGTATGTTGAGAGAGGCCAAATATGGCATCTATAGTGGGGGGGGAGGATCAGCTCCAGCCATGGTGTAAGTGTGTTTTGAACCTGACCCTCGGGGGGGGGGCTAGGTGGGTTGGTACTTCCCCCTTGAGAGGAAGTTGGTCCTCCTCTTCCGTGTAAAGGAGAGCGAGTGGATGACGGGACTTGGGAAGTGGACCCAAGTAATGTGGAACCAAGCAAAGATGATCCTAAGATAGTAGCACTCACAGGAGTGTGTGAAGGTGGTGTCTATGAGTGGGCAAGACCAGACACTCCCCCTAAGATAGGAGGGAGGTTTAGCAAGCGTCGGGAATGACGGGGATTCTGTGGGTCCCCTATGATGTCCAAATAGCTGAGTGAATGTGTCCAAATGGTGGTGAGAGTACTAAATAAACAAGAGCCTTTTGTTGCAAAATTTGAACTTTACACAATATATATATCCAAATCAAAATGTAGTCAGAAGTGCATCTTACATAAAGTGGTTTGAAAAAGAAGCATATATGTGAATAAGTGGGTTTTGTCCACGTGGGGAATCAAAGAAAACAAATGCTCGTGTCCTAGAAGACATAACGTCCTTCCTCTCTAATAGCACTGGACCTTCCAATAGTACTCAACAGTGGGGTCTGAAGTCACCGGAAGAGAAACTAGTGAAGGATAAAATATTTGGTTATAATGAGGGGTAAAGGGGACATATCCCGAAAGAGCTGGCGATATTTCCCAATAGCCACACAAAATCCAATCAAGGTGCAATTGCAGCCCACAATTGCCACCTGGGAAGATGTCCTAAAATTTGGTCACTAGGTACCTTGGTCAAAGTGCGACATTTAGATTGTCGGCCTAAGAAATGGGTCACGGGCTGGATCCCGTCCAAGAGGTGGGTGCCTCAAGGGGGGACGCACAGAACAACTGGACCTCGGCCTTGAACCCTTCATGGGTATCTGCTTGCCTTATGGTGTTAGGAACACTTGAATTGGAGGATTTTCAGTTCCCTATTTGACAACTTCTATGGTTTTGACAATGTGAAAACCAAATAACGGGGAGTTACTTGGATGCCTATCCCCGAAATCCTACCTAGACTAAAAAATTTCTTTTCGCACCTCCTGTGGAGGAAAACTTAGTAAGATTTTAGAAATTTTTTAGATGTAGTTGTTTTGAGAGGTTGGGGGTGTGAACCAACCTCGTTGAATTAAAATGGGAGTGGATAGTTTCATCAAGAAAAGGGTGGGGCATTTCGAAATCCCTTTGTAGGAAACTTACTTTGACCTCCATGTTTCAAGAAGAATCTATGTGAGTGATAAGTGACTTTTGTGTGTGAATGAGTGAAAGTGTGCCAATTTTTAGTGAATTAGATGTCACCTTGCTGCATGTGGACTTCGCTTGGTCCTTACAAGTGTTGATTACCTAATTAACTAAGTGCATTTGGTACAACCTTGCGTAATTAAAAAGTCCCTAGGAAGCTAGCATGTGGACATGTGGGTCCGTTACTATTCCTTTAACTCCCTATTGTAATGTAATCTAAGAAAAGCTTTGAAACTATCCTAGATTGATCATGTGGGCATGTATGAGCCCGTTACAAAAACCTTTAAACTTCCCTAGTGATTTGATCTAAGAAAGAAAATTTCAACACTATCCTATCTTTGTAGCATGTGGGCATGTATGGGACCATTACAATATTAAGATGTGTTTGAAAAAATAAACTAAGAGGAGTCCCAAGAAGGGTTGTTGTCCTCTCCTAAAGGTTTTAATGTTCTTAAGGAAGATGAAATCATTTCGCAATTTTTTTTGATTCTCAAGGTCGCTTGAAGGCGTGAGAGAAGAGCATACTAAGCGATTGTTATCCAACTTCTAGTCCCAATGCAAGTTAAATGTGATTAAAAATTATTTCCAACTTATATTTTGAGTCAAAACAAGCCATCCATGTGGCGAAAATGAAAGCAAAAGAGGAAATTGATTTTAACCCCCTAAGTGCCTATGTGTTTTGACTAACCCCTTTATATGATGAGGGGACTAAGTGTGGTGCATCTTTAAAACATGCTTGAAATCATTTTTAAGAAGGCTAATCGCCTTCCCCACATCTCAAAAACTTTACAATGTGAATTTTTGCACAGATGCACGGGTCTCAGTGGAGACAGAGGTGCACAGAGCGCATGTGCACAGACATAAAAGAGTTAATGAGTGCACATGTGCAGAACATAACTGTACCTTGAGTGCATGTGCACACGATGCATGTCTGTGGGCCTAAAAATCCGTGCACGGGTGACACACGACCGTGAATGAAAATTCTGGGTGGAATTCTCCCAATTCGACTTGGAATTAGATGATTGGTAGGTTGGCTTAGGTTGGTTAGTGCACCTGCAAGTTAAATAAACTAAAAGAAGAGCTAGAAAAACCCAAATGGGGTAGGAAATCGATACCTTTCCCCAGTGGAGTCGCCAATCTGTTGCACCTCTTTCGTCACCTTAGTGAGAAAAATAGAGGTGCTTGCAAGCTCAGTTGGGTTTGTTGAGCAGGACAACTGCAAGGAAAAGGGTTAGAAAAAGAAATATAAAACAACAACTAAGAATTAAAATAAGAAATAAAACAACAACTAAATTTATAAACATAGGGACATAAGGACAAAAGAAACAATGAGACCCATGTCACCAATGATAAGGCTGATATTAGTGAAAGAAAACACGAAGAAGCAAGGGGACTATGAGTCCCTTCTTCCTCCAAGGGAGGGCTCTTGGACCCCCACAAGTAATCTCTTCTTACAATTTTGAAAAAAGAAAATGAAAATGGTGAAAGAATTCTTTGCTAATCCACTCAAGGGGTGAGATGGATTTCCCAAAGCAATGATGAAAGTATACTCTTGGCAAGGATAGAAGAGTCCTCAAGAGAATAATGATAGCATAACTTTGCTATGAAATTCCTTGAAAAATGAAGTGTATCCATGGCCTTTTTATAGCATTCCTTTGGGTTATTGTTCAACTAGTTTGTAGTGTGTAAAGAGGCTAATTAGGTCATTTCTAGGTCTTTGACCAGCCATCTAGTCGAATCCAGTCCAGATTTGAGTGTCAAATCAACTTTGAAGCTGAACTAGAAGTGGGTGGGAGGCTGACCACTCTCATAAATGCGTCGTTTCTCAGTGCGCGGAATTTTGCGACAACAGTCGCGCATCGTGTGCATGTGCGTGAATCTTGCGTTTCTGTTTCACGCATGTGCA
The DNA here is from genome assembly GCA_009831015.1 of Picea engelmannii. Classification (NCBI taxonomy): domain Eukaryota; kingdom Viridiplantae; phylum Streptophyta; class Pinopsida; order Pinales; family Pinaceae; genus Picea; species Picea engelmannii. The sequence continues at coordinate 554,094 of ML786666.1, forward strand.
CGCGTGCCCAATGTCTTCACAACGCCCTTCAGTCTTTTCACTATTTGTATAGTTTTTGACCCTTTATGAATTCCTTTTCAGGTCCATGGATGACTTCATAACTGTTTGACGATGCTGAATTCTTGTAACCATTTGCAGACGAAATTTCAATGATAACAACCATGGCTTCGAGATCGACCTGCCTTTAACATTTTAAAGTTCACGCATCTTCAATCCCCACAATGTGACGGGACCATCGATCTTACGATCTTGATGGTGCTCCTGAGTGGACGGATCATATTTGATCTTTACACTCATGTTTTCATTGCTCAATCTGATGGCTAGGAATTAATCAAACATTGATATGGATGGCTATCAGAACTTCGGCCTTCGGAACTTCGGGATTTCTAATTTTCAAACTTACACTAACCTTCCACTGTACTATGATCAATGGTTGAGAATACACCTGAAGTGATATTTTAGATCGGATGACTCGTGTCCTTGCTGAGGTGGTTTGTTGACATGGGTGAGACGTGTAGCGGGTAGTGGAGTGTGACGCCGAAACGTGGAGGTGGTATGTATGAATGGTTTGGTGGTTTACTTAGAGGGGGTATGAGGCGGTAAGTGGTAATGAGTGAGGGGGGTCTGAGTTAACATAAGGGTGACACGTATGAGGGTCCCACATACCACCAAATCTGACCCCCCCCACGGTTAAAGGCAAAAATCTCGGAGGGGGGGGGGGTCCGATATGCCCTGTCGATCGTAGATCCGAGTCCCCGATTCTTGGCTGCTAAGATTAGCACGTCCTTTACCCAACTTATCCTTTCCTTCCACTTTAGAATGATCTGACGACTAAAGTTTACTTCGGATGATCCTACGGTCGAGGATTCATTTCAGCTCTTTGGGTCTCCAGACTTCGGAGATTTCAAATCTCAAACTAACACTTTTCCCATACGCCAAACTTCCAGAGTTGAAAATCCACTGACGCGTATCCCTCATCACATCAACCGTCCTCGTTCACTTCCGGAATTTGACCTTTCAACTAGATCCATGGTTCTGCATCCCCTTTCTCGATCAACCATCGAGATCTCCTTCGGGTCTCTGGACTTCGAAGATTTCAAATCTCAAACTTAAACTCTCAAAGTGATTTCTTCGGAGCTTAACATCCTCACTTATTTATAACCAAAACAAATGATGTTTGTTGGATCAGGATCTTAGATCAACGACCCAATCTGTCTGTGATGCAACTCTTCTTTCCTTCCACTAAAAAATGATCTGACGGATGACGGAAATTCAGGTGATTGTGATCTCAGATCTCAGCCCTTTCTTATCTTGTCCTTCCACTAATTCAATCTGATGCTCATCGCACTTTCTCCAGATCCAATGGACCACATTTATTTCAGATTTCAAGCTTCAGGTAATTCAACTCTTAAGTTTCCAATTCTTCCAAAGTGATATTCCCCAAATGGTAACCTCCTTGCAACTCCAATGGATCTAACAATTTTTGGTCCTTTATGCTCAGTTTTTGGGGTCACGCCCAAATTTTGGCATAGATACTCAAATTGAGCTTTTGCAAGAGATTTAGTGAAGATATCAACGATCAGATATTTGGGTGGAATATAATGCAAAGAAACAATAATGTTGGTCACTTGTTCCCTCAATAAGTGATACTTGATGGGTATATGATTGGTCTTGGAGTGAAATACAAGGTTCTTTGACACACTGATTTCATTGGTATTATCACAATGAGTTGGGATCGGTGCAGTATATTTTATCTCCAAGTCTACAAGTGTCTAAATCATCCACAATACTTGGGTACAACAAGTGGTAGATACAATGTATTCAACTTCTGTAGTTGATAGGGAAATGGAACCTTGCTTCTTTCTCAACCATGATACAAGGGAATCTCCTAAGAATAATGCATCTCCACTTGTGCTTTTCCTTTCATCCACGCAGTTAGCCCAATCAACATCTGAATGGACTGATAGTTGAAAATTCTGTTTCCTAGGATACCATAGTCCATAGTCCATTGTTCCTTTCAAATATATGAATATTCTTTTGACAGCTAACAAATGACTTTGTTTAGGGGCAACCTGATACCTTCCTACCATTCCAACAACATGCATTATGTCTAGACGAAATGTTGTGATGTATAATAGGTTTCCTATCATATACCTATATGAACTCTGATCAACATCAGGTGAGTCATCATCCTTTCTTAACTTGCATCCAGTGACCATAGGTGTTCTCATAGGTTTAGAATCTTCCATTTCAAACCTTTTCAACATTTCTCTTAGATATTTTTCTTGGGAAAGAAATATTCCTTCAGACCTCAGAGTAATTTGTAGACCAAGAAAAAATGACATTTCCCCTATCATAGACATTTCAAATTCAGACTGCATGGCATAAGCAAACCACTGTACCAATGAATCATTATTACTACCGAAGATGATGTCATCTACATAGACCAACACAATGAGCAAATCATTACCCTCTGTTTTGATATACAGATTGCTGTCAATTGTTCCTCTCTTGAACCCTTTGTCTTGAAGATACACATCTAGTCTATGATACCAAACACTCGGATCTTGTTTCAACCCATATAAGGATTTCTTTAGCTTGCAGAAAAAGTAAGGGTTATCTGATAGTTGGAAACCCTCTTCCTGTTCCATATAGACTTCTTCTTTTAGATCTCCATTTAGAAAACCTGACTTGACATCCATTTGATAGACTTTAAACTGTTTATGACAAGCATAGGAAATAAACATTCTGATAGCTTCTAATCTTTCTATGGGCACAAATGTTTCATCAAAATCCAGTCCTTCTATTTGAGAATATCCTTTGTATACCAATCTAGCCTTATTTCTTATAATATTTCCTTTCTCATTAATCTTATTTTTGTAGACCCATTTTGATCCTATTACTTTTTTATTTGATGGCCTAGGAAATAGTTCCCAAGTGTCATTCTTTTCAATCTTGTCCAGTTCCTCATTCATTGATTTTAACGAATTTACGTCTTTACTGGCTTCGTTAAATTTATTGGATTCCACCATGGATATGGAGGCCATATGTGATTTCTCAGTGTCTTTGATTATCCTTCTCCTGGTTTGTACACCTTTGTCTTTCTCACCAATTATCTGACTTTCAGGATCATTCTTTTGAGTAATTATGGAGGGAGGATTTGATGTTGATTGTTGTCCTGACTCTTCTTGTCTGTGTGTCTCTTCTCCATATGATTCTTGGACCTGTTCATATTCAGTTTTAGCTGTGTTCTTTGTAGTAGACTCAATATTTCTCACCTCTCTTACTGGGACTCCTTCATCAACCTTTAAATCAATGCAATCAACTAATTTATGCAATCTTTTATTAAATAATCTATATCCTTTACTATTGGTAGCATATCCTAAGAATATGCCTTCATCAACCATGTCATCATACTTTCCAAGGTTTTCATTATTATTATTTATGTAGCACTTACTCCCAAAGACTTTGAAGTGTTTGATTGAAGCAGGTCTTCCATACCACAGTTCATAAGGTGTCTTGTCACTATGTGGTCTGAGGTGGTCTTTGTGAAGAATATGGATTGTCCTGTGTATTTCTTCTACCCAGTAGGTTTGACCAATGTTCTTCTCATTCATCATTGACCTGGCCATTTGCTGAACTGCTCTGTTTTGCCTCTCAACTACTCCATTTTGTTGTGGAGTTCCCGTGATTGTGTATTCTCTCTTGATCCCATGTTTATCACATAATTACTTGAAATCACTTGACATAAATTTTCCTCCTCTATCTGATCTTACTGCCTTTAACCTCTTGCCCGCTTGATTCTCAATTAAGGCCTTAAATATTTTAAATTTCTCAAATGCTTTAGCCTTTTCTTTGAGAAAAGCAACCCAAGTCAGTCTGGAGTAATCATCAATGATCAACATAAAGTAGTTTTCCTTTCCTGTGACTTCCTATCTTGATGGTCCACATAAATCCATATGAACTAATTGGAGTGGTTTCTCTGTTGAAGTAGAGCTCTTGGATTTAAACTATGTCTTGGTTAGCTTTCCTACTTGGCAGGGTTTACACACAGAGCCTTCTGGCTTTGATATTCTTGGAAGATCTTTTACTGCCTCAAGATTTTTGAGCTTGATTAAGTGGTCAAAGTTTAGATGTCCAAGCCTCCTTCCCATAAACAACTGTCATCATGTTTTCTTAGATGACACTCTTCTTTATCTTCTTTTAGCACATATACATTATTTTCTGTCCTTATGCCTTTAGCCACCACTTGTCCTGAGTTTACATAATTTATCTTATAATCCTTGGAAGTGAACACCACTTCACATCCTCTGTCACACATTTGACTTACACTAAGAAAATTATGTTTTAGCCCATCTACCAGTAGAACATCCTTGGATTTTCCTTTACCATTACTCAAACTCACCATCCCTTTACCCTTGATTTTACCTGGTTCATCATTTCCAAAGGTTACATTTCATGTTTTTCTTTTACTTATAGACAAAAAATTATCCTTGTCTCCAGTCACGTGCTTGGAACATCCATTGTCTATATACTAGGGATCTTTTTGTTTTTGAGATGAGAGTACTAGACCACATTTTTCACTATCTTTCTTTTTCCATGTGTTGGCATTTCTAGCTAAAGGATTTATCCTTTGATCTGCCGTGTACTTCTTCAGATGGCAGTTTGTAGCTTTGTGGCCTAAGTTATGATAGTTATAACGTTCAATCTCATTGTTCAGTAGGTCAAAGTGATTGGTGCTACGTTTTCTATTCATTGGCTGCTTAGTTCTATGTTGTAAAGATTGTTTATTTCTTGACCTCCTCAGTTGCATGTCTCTAAACTTAATTTGACAATTTGCAATCTTATGACCAAAATTAGAACAATAAAAACAGTAACCATGGAAGAAATTTTGGTACCTGAAGGATGGCCTTCTTCTTGGCATTTGTTGCTCCATCTTTTGATCTCTTTGTTTTTTATTAGGGATCATCTTTTCTTTATTAGCTTTTGGTGATAGAGTACTCTCATCGTCTGATTGTTTGCTGACTTGGAACTTGATCATCTTTACTGGCTCTTTTCTTTCTGCCTGCTTGCTCCTTGAACCATTTACATAACCTAATCCAATCTTCAACAAAGTATATCTTTGTGTCCTCAGAATTTTGTTTAGTTCTGTTGTGGCTTTAATTCTTGGAATATTTTGGAGATACAATGTTTTAAACTTCTTCATCACTTTTTTAGTTTTTACTACCTCTTCTTCCAAGGCTTCACATCTTGCCTTATTTTCTGATAACTGTTGTTTTAGAATGTCCTCTATTATATTTGCCTCTTATAATTCCACTTTTATCAAGGAAAAGTTTTCATCAGGTTCTTTATTGTCTTTCTCAAACTGTATCAACAATTGTTTTTTCTTTTTCTTCTTAGATTTGAGTCTAGCAATTTCTTCTAGAGAACTGACCAGTTCTCCTTCCAAGTCAACCACAACTTCTTCATCGTCATAATCACTTCCTGTTCTTTTATTATCATAATCCTCTTTGGCCATAAGCATAAATTCATTAACCTTATCTTCACAGGAAGAGTCACTATCTGTGTCTTCTTAAGAGTCATCATTTTTTACGCATAAAATTTTATTTTTACCAAATCTATTGGGTTTGTACTTATTTTCAATTTCGGAATTCTGATCCCACTTCTTGTGTGGACACTTAGATGCAAAGTGACCTATATTTCCACAGTTAAAACATTTGAAGGGAAATTTACCTTGGTATTTTCCTGCTCCTTTCTTTAGTCTTCTCACAAATTTTGCTTCAATTTCATCAGGCTCATAATCCTCATTCTTATATGGTTTAAATGATGCTTCTCTAGAGGTGGGTTTATCTTTACCTATACTAATTTCATAGGCAGTCAGAGTTCCTAGGATTTGGTCAATAGACAGAGATTTTATATCATTGATTTCTTCTATAGCAGAGACCTTTGGGTTGAACCTATCAGGAAAAGATCCCAAAATTTTCTAAACTAAAGAGACATCCTCAATTTTCTCACCAAGTCATATCATTGCGTTTACTTGTTCTTCAAATCTCTTAAAGTACTTCCCAAAAGTTTCATCCTCTTTCATCTTTAGTTGTTCAAACTGTAATCTATAGGTTTGAAGCTTGGCATCCTTTACCTTCTCATTACCTTCATAACTTCTAATGAGTTTGTCCCACATTTCTTTGGCAGATTCTAAGTGCATAAATTTTACAAATTTTTTTTCTGCAAGCCCACTCAAAATAACATTCATAGCCTTAGTGTTGAAGCTGAATTATATCTTGTCATCCTTAGAATATAGTACAACTGGCTTTACATAACCAGTGTCTACCACATCCAAGACATCTGCACCCAAGGCCATTGTAGGTTCTCATCCTAACTTTACAGAAGGCAAAGTTTGTTCCATTGAACAAGGGGGCCTTATTGGTTGAAGTTCCTTCATTTCTAGTCATGTTTAAGCTCTAGGATCTACCCTTAGATAAAAGGAACTGGCTCTGATAACAATTGTTGGAAAAATGAGAGGTGGGGTGAATCAATTGTTACTGTGCTTAAACAATTATGCCCATTTTAATTCTTTTCAGAATACTTAGTGATGATCACAATAATGCACAAAAGTAAGCAATAGAATGTTCAACATCAATCACACACATGAAATATATAGAGATAGATATTTCTTGGGGAAACCCATAAAGGGAAAAAACTCTTCTTCTTGATATGATAAGTAATATTTATTTTATTTACATTATCATTATTATGAGCTCCAAATACTCTTGAGGCTACAACCTCTATTTTACAAGAAACAACTTGCTGAGAGAATCAACTCGCTGGTTTCTCTAACACCCACTAGAAGGAATCACCAACTCCCTGAGTGTTATAACACCAACTAGATGGAAGCACCAACTTCCAGTCACACAGGCACCAACCTATATAACAGAGAACAATAGTTCTCCCTTGCACCACCCTACCACCTTGGTTTTTCTGGCTACAACCAGATGGAAGCTACAACTCCCTGTGTTCAAGAACCTACTTGAAACTTCTGAGGACAACAGTCCTCCCTAGAACCTCCCAACCACCCTGAAATATAAATCTTTGCTTGCTGAAATTTATTACAGTGATACAATGTTTATCAATGGCTTACCAGTCTCATCACTATTCTACTACACTGCTCTGCTATGCCTGCATCAGTGTCTTGCTCAATGCATAGCATCCTCTTTTTTCATCTTTTCTATTGTATTTCATCCTCTGTTGCATTTCTATGATCTGCTCTTTATACTCCTGCGCAACACACACTTTATGTTCAACTTCTCTTCTTCCTTTATGCTCTGTGCGCCATGTGCCTTCTGTGCACTATGCATCCACATACTCTTTAGTGTGTCACTGTTCTGTCCTTCAGATTTTTCACTTCATCTTGTTTTGCCCACAACATCACCCTCAACAACAAAAAAAACCATCTCTTCTTTGTTCTATGTATATTTATCATGCCAAGTCCTCTTCCAGATCATCCACACAACTCATCATCTTCTTTGGCGGTTATTTTGAATATGTTCGTCATCAGTGGCTTATCCTGAGATTATTTTCCTTCTCTAGCAGCGCGACCCTTCGTCTTCTCTTGTAGTTATAATAAGTCTATTTTCCATGAATGAACGTTCATCCTGAGATTATTTTCGCATCACTGGCAGTAACAATCTTCGACACTTTTCAATCTGTCGATTGTCTCTTCATTCCACTCACAGTTACCTCAAGTCTCTTCAGCTCCTCTGGCGATCAGCCTGCATCTCCTTGAATTATCTAGAAGATACAATCACTCCATTCTGGCAGTTACAACCAGTCAATTATGGGTTATTTGGCTTCTAGGCCCCTTCCTTCACGTGACCATTGGCGGTGACCAAATGCCTATTCAAAAGGCACTTCCCAATCTCCCGAACTCCGAAGTGGAGCTTAGCAACATGCTAGATCCTCCCTCGATATGACCTTGGGAAATGAAATCATGTGACCACACGATTCCGAACGCCTCCAAAGGTGGTTTAGAACAAATTACTTTTCGCCCCACAATTACCTCGACCCTCCACGTATCCTTTCTCCAAAAACATGGCTTCGAGATCATCCCACCTTCAACATTTTAAAGTTCCCGCATATTCAATCCCCACAATGCAATGGGACCATCAATATTATGATATTGATGGTGCTCTTGAGTGGACGCATCATATTTGATATTTACACTCATCCTTTCATTGCTCAATCCGATGGCTAGGAATTAATCAAACATTGAAATGGACGGCTGTCATAACTTTTCCCTTCAGAACTTCAAGATTTCAAATTTTCAAACTTACACTATCCTTCCACTGTATTATGATCAACGGTTTAGAATACACCCGAAGTGATCTTTCAGATCGGATGACTTATTTCCTTGCTGAGGTGGTCTGTTGACGTGGATGAGACGTGTAGCGAGTAGTGGAGTGTGACGTCGGAATGCGGAGGTGGTATGTATGAATGGTTTGGTGGTTTACTTGGAGGGGGTATGAGGCCATAAGTGGTAATGAGTGAGGGGGGTCCGATTTAACATAAGGGTGACATGTATGAGGGTCCCACAAGGAAAATACCACCAACTCGGACCCCTCGATGGTTAAAGGTAGAAAGCTCTGGGGGGTCTGATATGCCCTGTCAACCGTAGATCTGAGTCCTCGATTCTCGAGTGCTGATATTAGCATGCCCTTTACCCAACTTATCATGTCCTTCCACTTTAGAATGATATGATGGATGAATTTTACTTCAGATGATGCTATGGTTGAGGATTCATTTCGGGTCTCCGGGTCTCCCGACTTCGGAGATTTCAAATCTCAAACTGATGCTTTTCCCATACGCTAAACTTACGGAGTTGAAAATCCACTGACACGTGTCCCTCATCACATCAATGGTCCTCATTCACTTTGGGAATTTGACCTTTCAACCAGATCAACGGTTCTGTGTCCCCTTTCTCGATCAACGGTCAAGATCTCCTTCGGGTATCCGAACTTTAGATATTTCAAATCTCAAACTTAAACTCTCGAAGTGATTTCTCTGGAGATTAACGTCCTCACTTATTTATACCCTAAATGAATGACATTAATTGGATCGGGATCTTATATCAACAACCCGATCTATCTGCGATGCATTTCTTTTGTCCTTCCACTCAAAAATGATCTGACGACTGACGAGAATTTGGGTGATCGTGATCTCAGATATTATCCCTTGCTTATCCTGTCCTTCCACTAATTCAATCCGACAGTCATCACACTTTCTCTAGATCCGATGGACCACACTCATTTTGGATTTCAGGCTTCGATTAATTCAACTCTCAAGTTTCCAATTGTTCTGAAGTGATATTCCTCGAACAGTAACCTCCTCGCAACTCCATTGGATCTAACGGTTGTTGGTCCTTTGCGCTCAGATCCAATAGATGTGATCTGTTCCTCTATTGTACACTCATTCCTCCTGTCTAGACTCTGATCTAACGGTCCATATTCTTCGTAGTGTTCAATCCAATGACCATTGTCTCTCCTCCTCCTGAGCTTACGCTTCCTTCTAACTTGGAAGAATTTATAAGTGTCAAAGGCCTCGAACTTTGATCCTTTCACACACTTGATGTATGGGATCTCGTATGTGCATCTCAAAACATTATCTCTCTTGAGATTCTCCATCTTTCTCGTCTGTGTCTTCCCAAAAGACTTCTGGTGCCCGCCTGACACATTCTGCCTGTAATCATGCCATTGTTGCTGTGATTCTTGCCTGTAAACATGCCATCGTCACTGTTTTTGTTTCCATCAATGACAAGAACACTTTGCCTATAAACATGCCAACACCACTTTGAGGTTGAAACCCTCAAACTATCTTATGATCCCATCCCATCCATATGACACAAGGTCATCCATGACATCTTCATGTGAGAGGAGAGCCTGTGGACCATTGGGCTCAAACCTCACAATGGACGCCATCGATATGGTCACACAGAAACAACATAGGTAGCGAGAGGTGGATTGTGTTCTCCAACACACGAAATGTAGGATGAGGTCTACATATTCAGGAGAAACCTGATACCTGAGGATTCAAAAGTCCACCATAACAACCATTTGGAGAATTGAGTGGGTAGTAAACCAGGGGACGCGCAAAATGAAAATCCACTATGTGACATGAATGCCAAACCCAAGCACCAAAACTTACCACTTGAAACAATGAATGCATGCCTAAGCTATGCAGGACGAAGGAGTGATGTTTTAAGGTATGAGTGTCAGTCTTGTACCAGGATGGCGAGACCATGACATGATTGTGAGGATATGTCAATGTGAAAACCGAAATATAATCAAGGATAGAATGACTAGGTCATAACCTCAAGGTGCATATATCATGTGCTACAGTAATGGATCAACCAATAAAAATGATAGGTTTACAATATTTAAGGTTTATGAAAATATTAGATGCCCTTTAGGTGTTATCCTATTTTCAAAAGAATCCACAAACTGTATGATGCCTACTCAAACCAAATCTTTTTCTAATTTCATGCTTTCAGTCGTAAAATTAAATAAGACAAACGATAGATTAAAAATAATGAACTCTTACACACAACTAGTCCAAATGAATCTTTTCAAAGCCAAAGACGATATAAATGTTTGCAAGGAGAAGGAGGCAACTATATAATCTTTTTTATCCCTTGACGACGACATTTTACTAAGATAAAATTGACATGAATATTTTGCTGCCAACAATGGCAACATGTTGGGCGAAGCAGTTATCTCTGGATCATTAGAAATTTATATCAGGGAACAGATGACTCAACAATAATTATTAGAAACCATTAAAAGATAGATCAAGCATTTCGACAATAAGTCAGAAAAAAAACCACATTCATAGTATTGGATAAGCTTATGTCCAAAATAAATAAAATTGTAATATGAAATCTCATTTCGATCACATGGGTAACGATATTTATACAGATAACTCCAATACTGTTGAGATGGCCACTGCTACCAGCAGGCATCTATAGCCTTGACAGGGATGTCATTTAACCCACTCTAGATACTTCTACCCCATCCAAGAGTTGTGCACTTATGATAAAAGCATCCTGACATCTGATCAATTTAAAAATATACCTGAGGATCTTCGAACCCGACATTGCTTCGCTATTAGCAGGCTTGTTCAGTACCCCAACGAAGTTGTCTTGGTATCATGTGTGCATTTACCCACTGCTGGTGGACCTGTTCAGTATCCCGACAGGTTTACACACAATTCCCACACATTACAGTGCTTCCAACTCTCTAAAATGTTTATAATATTTTTGGAAACTTTGTGATATCAAGAGAGTGGGGTGATACTGAAGATTTTACAGCCAAGCAATGATAGGATCGATCCTTAAGAATTATTTTCTCATTCTAATGAGTTTCATTGTAATTTGGACATTAAGATTTCAGTTAAGAAATCATCTCTGGGATGGGAAAACACTATGAGTTTTTCTCATTAAAAAATGGACTACGTTAGAAGTTTTTAAAGATAATTGTGTTTCCCTGAGATTTCAATGAAAATCGGGAACAATGATTGGACAATAACTTACCTTAACTGATTTGAGTTTAGAAATCATTGTTAATATGATTTGAACTGTTATCAACTGCTACTAATGAAATATCCAATTCCCCTCAATAATGAATTGATGATTCAGATATAATCATCCAGAAAACACAAAAAACACACAAAATGAAAAGAACCAAAAACAAAAAAGAAAATGTAAATTAAAATATTTACAAAGGGATGGATCTGATTTTCTCAAGTGAAGTATTTCTTGAAAGACTGACCATTCACTAGGAAAGTGTCCAGCTGTCCCTCCAAGTTGTGCAGACGAAAAGAACTAGGACCCAATTTTTTAGAAATGACAAAAGGCCCCAACCAAAAGTTTTGGAACTTGCTATGTTCTCCTTTATTCTCGTGCGCTTTGTCCCATTTGAGGACTAAATCCCCTACATTAAAATTTATTTCAGAGGATGAACTTGTATCGAACCAACTCTTTACAATTTGCTGATGCTAATCCAATTTTTTTTTTCTTGTGTTCTTACTTCTTCCAATTTTAATAAAGTGTTTATACGATTTTCTAGAGGGCATTCCTCTTCTTGAAATTTCTGTGATAATTGTAGAGAAGGAAGCAAGACATGAGGAGGAAGGATGGTTTCTCTTCCGTAAACGATGGAAAATGGATAATTACCAATGGAAGCTTTTGGAGTTACTCTATCATTCCAAAGTACCTTGTACAATGCATTGTGCCAATTCTTGTGGTTTTCTGACATTGTTCTCTTTATGATCTTGACCAGATTTTTGTTCATTGATTCAACCAAACTGTTGCCTTGAGGGTAATAGATGAAAGAGTACTATAGTTTAATCCATTTTTCTAGATCAAATACATTCATATCCAGGGAGGAAAAATAAGAGGTATTGTCAAAAATAAAACATTCAAGAATTTCGAATCAAGTGATAATATGGGAGTTCAGAAACGACACTACCTGGTTCGTATTGACTACCTTTAATGGTAAAGCTTTAGACCATCTTGTAAAATAGTATGTTTCCATGAGAATGTACTTTTTATTTTGTTAGGAAGGGGGATTGATTGGTCCTATAATATCTAGGCCCTACTACTGAAAAGGCGTGTCTACCATAACAAGATGCAAAGGAAAAGCTATTTTTTCACCCGTCCTATAGCCTTTTGATAGATTATACACTTGAAAGACAAACTATGAGCATACTTAAACAAGGTAGGCCAATAGTAGCCAACCCTTAGCACTTTGTGGGTAGTGGTATCTCCACCAAAATGACCCCCGACATCACCAGAATGAAGTTCAGCCAACACCCTTTCCGATTCCTCTTTTTCTAAGCAACACAGAAAAACAACACCAAAATTCTTTCGAAATAATATATCATTTATTAATTGGAAAGATGTAGATTTATGTTACACAGAATTGCAAGTAGTCAGTTCTCCCCACGTGTATCGTGAAAAGGGACTAATCGCCTCTTGTGGATCCTTGAAATTTGGTGGTGGTGAGTTTACTAATCACCTGCGGGTTTTGGTCTAACGAAAACCATACTACCAACAATTTATGACTTAGTGCTCTTCTGGTTTTTGGATCAAGGCTATGAGGAGTAGTTTCGTGCAACAAATAAAATCTGATATTATCAGACCATGAATTGGGCATAGTTTGTGCACAACTGATTTGTGTTTCGTTATGTTGATTTGCAGTTGATGTATTTATTTGATTTTATGACTTTTCAACTGAATCAACTACCAATTTACAAAGGCCCTAACCTATAAAAATTTGTGCAGGTACTATTTAGAGATCATATTCCTAAAGTAATGTCATCCAATTTGTCATTTTCTCTCCCATCTCTTTTTGCACTAACATATTTCTTACAGCAAGGTAAGGAACAACAATTTTTGTCTTGGATTTTAACAGGTAAGACCTAAAATGTTTAACTTCTTTAAAAACAACATATACCTGCTGATCTACTACGAGGTAATTTAGTTTTTCTCCTTTAAAAGAAGAGATCATGAATGCAATGGGTATCTCATTTCTTTCAACATTTTTCTGTGTGAGCATAGCAGCATAAGATCTACGAGATGAAAAAGTATATAATGTGAAATCCTGGGAAAAATCAGGGATCATCAAGGAAGGTGCTTCAATTATAGATTTTCTAATGGAATTAAAAGATTGATTTTCTTGTGATCCCCATTTGTACAAGACATCCTTTTTTATCAGATTTTGTAGAGGTCTAACCATCTCAGAAAAACTTAGGACAAATCATCTGAAAAAATTAATTTTAAGCAAAAACGATTGCATGGCCTTTTTGGAAGAAGGTGGGGGAAGGTTGACAATGGATTGGGTTCTTTCGGGATTGATTATAATTACATCTTTAGAAACTATAAACCCAAGCAACTTCCCTTGTTCTAATGAAAATACTGATTTTTTAGGATTGAGTGAAATGCCGAACTTGCGACATCATTCTAACACAACCCTAAGATGAGACAAGTGATCTTTCTTGTTCTTGGAAAAGACAGTAACATCGTCTAGATAGACCACACCTGACTGATTAATAAGGCCATGAAAAACAATGTCCATTGCCCTCTGAAAAGTGGCACTAACATCCAGAAGGCATTTTTTTGTAGGCATAGGTGCTCCACGGGGTACAAAAAGTGGTTTTGAGCTGATCTGAAGGAGACATAACGACCTAGTTATATCCTGAGAAACCATCTAACAAAGATAGTCTTTCAGAACCAAATACTTGTTTCAGAATTTGTTCCATTGGAGGAATAGGGTAATTGTCTTTATCAGAGGCTCAGCTTAAATTACGAAAGTCGACACAAAGTTGAATTTCTCCACTCTTCTTCCTTACCGGGACTAAGTTGGATCCCCATTGAGTATGTCGAACTGGAAAAACGATCTTGGCAGTGAGAAATTTATTAAGTTCCTTTTTTATGGTGGGTTCTAATTTGGGATGCATTTTCCTCAATTTTTGTTGAAACGGTTGGGTTTGGGGCTTCATCGGAATTACATGATGTATTATTTTTGGATCGAAATTTTTTAGATCGTCGTACGTCCAAGAAAAAAAATATTTTAATTCTTTGAACAATTTTATAAAAGCTGTTTTTTCTTGTTCAGAACACCCCTTTTCCAGATTGATATTTTGAGGATGATCTTGCGTTCCTAAATTTACAGTTTCGTACAACAATGAGGAACTATTTGTTTTGCAATTGACTACCCCTCTAAACTCGTCATGTAGGTCATAAAAATTTTCTAATCTGACAACAAATTTGGGGATAGAGTACACCAACTCGGATGATGATTCTGCAGATCGAGGATTGGATATTACTGTGGAATATCAGAGGTTTTCATCATGAGTGCTTTCATCGATTACTGCATCTTGGAAAGTGTCTTCCATGTGAAAAAAATTGATGATCTGTTGATCATCATCAAATACTTGTTAGTTTGTGATGTTGTCAAGAATCGATGGTTTGAATAACAATTCGACTGAGAATGCATTAGGAGAAAGACCTTCTGCAGGAAACAATTTAGAAGCAACATTAGCTAGCAAATCAGCTTCTGAATTACTCGACCTAGGA
Source organism: Picea engelmannii (assembly GCA_009831015.1). NCBI lineage: Eukaryota > Viridiplantae > Streptophyta > Pinopsida > Pinales > Pinaceae > Picea > Picea engelmannii. Next base: position 569,221 of record ML786666.1, read on the forward strand.
ATGGAATTTATATTAAATGTTATAAATTTGTGCATTAAACCCCATACCTCGTTTTGGTAACTCTTCAAATGCAACAATAAACAATGTATTTCATTTCTTACTTGTTTGACTACGATTTAGGAGTCACCAAATACTACCAATTTTTGCACATCCATATCCAATGCCTTCCTTAGTCCCTGTAGAAGTGCTTCATATTCTGTTGTGTTGTTAGTACATTCAAATTCTAATCGACATGAAATAAATGTTTTTTTACTTGTGGGACCAATAAGCATACAATCAACACTTTCCCCTTCCCGGGATTTGGATCCATCAAAATATAAGGACCAGATTTGTTCGTCATTAACAATGTTCAGTGTACTTGGAAAAGTTGTTGCCTGAGTATAGGATATTACTTCATATTGTTGTTCTGGGTTGGTGATAGAGGAAATTTCAGTCATGAAATTACCAAAAAAAGTATTCATTCCCTACGTCTCAATCAAATTTGCAACGGTAATAAAAGGTTCATTTGGGTCGTTTAAATCCATCACAGTGTACTTGAGGTAACGTTCTCTGTTTATTTTGATCTTGTTAGGCTGTCCATTTTCTAACAGCCACAAATGAGACCAGTTTGTAGCGAAATAGCCGTGTAACTAATCAAACCAATCTCTACTAAAACATAACCCATATACTTTAGGAATGTGAACAAAAATAATATCAATTACTTGGTGAACTTTGGGATTGGACAATAATCTTATCAACACATTTTTAAGTTCACCAATTACTTTGACATTGGTTCGATCTAACTGAATGATCTTTAGTTCAGAAGGTTTTACTTCAACGTTAATTTTCTGACACATAGATAGAGGCATCACATTCGACGAGGTGCCAGAGTCGACCATACAATTATCTACATTTCTATTGAAAGTTTCGAAAATTAATAAAAAAGGAGGCACATTTTTTCATGAAAAAACAACAGAATTCTATTGATTTTTTATGGTTGTACCTGAATTTTTTTATCTAAGTTTCCTACAATTTTCTTTGATATGTCCCTTTTACCCTGATTTTCAGATGAATTTTTACCCGAGACATCTTTAGCTTTGTTTGTGTCACTTTCGGTTGATTTCTTGTTGATAAGGTCATTCTTTTTATTATTTCCAACAATACTTTGGAGCATTTTCTATAGGATGAGGGGGGATTTAAGTAATTCAAAAACTAATATATTTTCCCTTAGTTTTTTAAGATCTTCAAATAAATCATATTCTAAAACTGGGGCAGCAGACTTTTGTCTTGTTTTCAGTTTGCTTTGGCTGTTTTGAAACCACATTTTTACTTGTTTCGAGTGAAGGTTTGTTTTGTGTTTTACTTCGAGTGTTATAAGGATGGACAGTTTCAAAGTTTTCTTGAAAATTGTTGTCCAAAAAATGCCTAAAAATGGGAGGAGATGAGTCCTCCTCATCAGGTGTCTCTTCCTCACCTGTATCATCATGATTTTCAGGGGGAGCAGAAACAGAGTTATCATGTTCTTCCAATATTGTTTGCAAAGCGTACTACAGACCTTAGAAGTTTAGATCTTCTGTGGTCGGTTTGGTCGGTTTGGAGGAAATGGTTTTCTGAAAGGCAGTTTGAAACCTCCTTTACCTGTAGATGCCTCCTCAATGGATCTTTTCAAGTCTACAAACTGATTGGATAATTTATGGAAAGATTTTTGCAAACTCTCCAAGTCTAATGTTTCTTGTTGATTTTTAGTTTGAGGAGGCCTAGTAAGAATTTCTATTTTCCTTTTAGAAGATGAAGTTGTTTCAGCTTCACTACTTAGTTTATCTTTCAAGCTCAAGATGTCTTTCTCAATTAGGACTGCCTCCTCAAAGGCTTCTGATAATGTATTCTTTTTGGACCTTTTAACCCATATGGCTATATTGTTATGCAGGGCCTTAGTATAGTATGCAACAGTCAGATTTTCTTCTGGCATAGAATCTACATGGATTTTTTTTTTAATGTCAGGAACCTTTGGTTGAAGTCCTTAACTTTTTCTTTAGGGTTCATTCTCAAAATGGAGAGTTCCATTACTAATACTGCTGAGGATTTATCATCTCCGAATTTTTCTAGAAAACAGGTTTCAAACTTGTCCCAAGAGATGATGGACTAAGATTGTTGTGCAAAATACCAGGTTGAGGCATTCCCCTCAAAAGTGTAAGGGAATAATCTGCACATGAAATATTCATGGTTGAAACTTCGGAGTCTAACGACTAACATAAATTTCTTGATGTGATCCTTAGCTGATTGCTTTGAATCTGGATCAAATTTATGTAGCCATTTCTCCAAATGTTTGGGAAATGGGTGTTGGGGTCCAAGTATTTCCATGACATCTTGATCGAGCCAAGGTCTCGTGGGATTATTTTGTTTTTCCATGGGAGTTGGTGGAGTTGAAGGTTGAGATGGTTCAGATGAAGAACTGCCTTCGTCCGAGGATTCTTCTCCTGAAGAGGGTGGGGAAGAACTAGGTGGGGATGGTGGCATGCCAGATCCTCCAGCACTAAGGATAAGTGCTTCAATAGGATTGGTAATATTACCACCTAAAGTGTTTTCGGACAAACTAGTGTCTTGAGGTTTTCCTTGAATATTTTTGAAATCAAGGGGTTGATTACTTTGTCTACCAGGTTGCCTGATACGGGATAAAGCACTTTGAGTTCTTATGATCGACTGGTGAACAATTTTTTGAACGTCAATGCCTTAAGGGACTAGTGTCACTGGCTCGACAGGAATGTCAGGGGTAATGTTTGAGGTAGTAGTTGGGTCAAGTGTAACGTTATTGTCTGAGAGACTATGCATTACGACAGTAGAACGATTGTTTGGGGGAGTCTTGCGACCTCCATGTGCCATTAATGAATTTCAGGCCCTCCTTTTAATTCCATTTGTTGACGGGTGTTTATGACACACTATCAACGGGAAGGATAGATTCAGACTGGGGTTGTCTATTTAACCCAAGTCATTTGGTATGATCTAACCTGATGGGTTTTATGGCTCCGTTATCCAACTAGGGTTATAAGAGAAACTAAAGGAAATAAACTAACTAAATATATGATTCGAACAATCAATACACTAATTATAAATGTTCAGCTATGAGTGTTAATGTACAATGATTATATATTGTTTACAAGGTTTAAATAAAATCTTGTGAAAGTAATTGTTTGAGATAATGTTTCTAAACAAGATTAAGTATGACAAAGCTTATTCTAATGCTCTAAATATCAACTATTAAATACCGAATAAAAATTATTGTAATTACATTACAATTATAGACAAAGATAATTAACGTCTAAATAATGCAATCATTGTTCATTCATATATAAACAACTTTCAAATAAAAGAAAACAAGACATTTACTAACCTCTAGCTGATCAACAATAATAAACTAAGTTCATCTCTCTGCATTTGTGTGTGCTTCTGCTTGTCCTGTATTAAGTGGAAACCTATGACATACACAATCATAATACTTCCTGAAGAAATTCAAGGAAGTGTTTCATATTTCGGAGAGAGTTTTATAACAACAAAAAGAGAAATGATTATATATCATGTAACCTTGAGATATCCAATAACTGAGAACGAGAGAAATCTCAACTCTCAGTAATGGTGTTATCAACCATTTATCGTCAAACATAAATTCAAAAGACTAAAATTGATGATCGATCACAAGTACAAACTAGACCAAAAGGTAATGGATAGCCTTGAGATAATCAACGATATAAAATATCATGTGAAGAAAATACTAAATCTAAATTGACACAAGTAAAATTTATAACTGGAAATTATAGGAGAAGACAATGACAACACTGCACAGTTTACATAGGTCTAAAGCCAATAACAAACTTCTTTCTCATATAACTTCAAAAATATATGTCCATTCTATGGTCCAAAAAAACATGCCTCGAACACCAGGAAACATAGCTATTTAAACATGTCTTGGATCTGTTACCTCCTATCATGCACGATAGAGGAAGATCTCTGAAAATAAGTTTTTTTTACAAAAATAGAGTAACAAAAAGATACTCCTGTTAGAGTCTTTAAATCAAAATATATTTATATTATTGACATTGTTTTTTCAAAATGGGAAATTACTAATCTATTGAATTCTTAACCCATGATTCCTTTCCTTTAGTATAACACCATAATCTGTTGTTTACCTGAAATAATAAAATGAAATAAAAAATTTAGATAATAATACAAACAAATAATTTAAATAGTCTGGCTAAAGAACTTTCGATTCTGTAGCTAGTCTCAAAATAAAAATAAAATCAGAAGTAAATCTACCTATTATTTTCCAAACAAAATCAAATATAAAACAACAAAACAATTATTTACCATTTCATAGATTTGACAGAGAGGCATCAAATAAGTCTGAATTTATAATGGTGTTGAAGTTTGTTGAATTTTTAATGATCACATTACCAGACCGCTTAATTCTCTTGTTATCCATGTGTGCATTCGATCAAACGCGGGCTTTCAGCTCATCATTCTCCCTCTCGAGCACTAAATTTTGTACTACCATTTGGTTCAATTGTGCCTAAAGATAGAGGACATCCAGGTAATATCTCTCAATCCAATCAAAGCGGTTTTGGCAATGAACCGGTACTATGGTAGGTAAAGGTTGAACCTATTATGCAGAGGGAAATTTAACCTGTCCCATGCTTTGATTCAGATCATGTTGTATACCATAAAAACCCTCTTGTTTCTTTAGTAACGGTGGGAGATTAGAAAGGAAATTGAACTGTGTTGTATTAGTATCGATATCATTCCCTAAAATCCGGTCATCGATATCCTCTTGAGAAATAAAATCATCAATATCATCCTCAGAAAAATGATTATTGATCTCGATCACAGGGATTGATTTCTCATTTTCATGTTGTCGATTTCTCATTTTTCTAGATACGACACATCCAGGTCTCTTATTTTTGAAATTGATATCTGGACTGCATTGTTTCTTATGCATACCCTTTTTCTTGACAGTTGGTTCATTCAAATCAATCCAAATTTTCTCAATACTAGGAACGGTAAGAGTTTTATCCTTTAGATCAACTAAAACTTCTTCCAAATATTTTCTGGAAATAAAATCGTGTTTTGGCTTCTTTCCTTTGTATGGCTCCTGGATAACAACAGGGGTTTGATCTATGGATGTGGGGGTTTCTTGTAGATTAAAATATAGGTTTTCGATAGTGGGGTTTGATCGACATGGACTGGGGGGTTGATCAAGATGTAGAGGTAATTCTGTGACATTTTTAGCTAGGGTAAAATTATTTCTAAACACAACTGTCCCCAAATATAGACAGATGTGAAACCAAGAGGATTTGGATGAGGCCATGGTGGAACATGCTTGACTATTGGTTTAGTTTTTGTCTCTGATAGAACTTAGCCATTTTCCGCAGACTCCTAAGTAGATAAAATGGTGTATTCAAATTGAAACCTAGAAAAACCATCGGTAATTGGACATGCTACTCTTTTCTTCAATTCCTTCTTGGCTACAGTCTTTTCCCTTTTTGAGTTATCATATCCTGTAACAAACGATAGCTAAATATAATGTCCCTGTGCCTGTAAAAATAATTTCGTCCTTCTGCTCCACATCTCATAATTTAAACCATTCTGACCATTAAACATTGATACGCCATTCTTAGAATAATCCATGATCTCCTTCCAATGGTTAAACTATTTCCTGAATGAACTGACTCTGATACCAATTGTTGGATTACTGAGAGGGGAGTGAATCAATAATAGAGAAATTTAATCATTTTTCACCATAAAATGCAAGTGTTATATCAATGTAGCATTATGATCCAATAGTTTCAGAGTAAATAAACAATGAAAAAATGATCAATCACAGACATACACAGTACACCAGTGTTTTACGTGGAAACCCAAAGTGGAAGAAAACTACATAATTCTTTTTCTTATATGTATTTAAGAATTACATTCATTGGAAGCACCAACTTCCTTTGTTTTCTAGCTGCAATTGGAAGGAGGCTCCAAACCCCTAGTTTCTCAGGATACAACCTAAGGGAAGCTCCAATTCCCCAATTCTCTGGATACAACCAGAAGGAGGATAGAACCCCCTATGTTCTCCATCTACAACCGGAAGGTGGCCGCAACCACCTATCCTTCTCCCATCCAACCACCCTGAAATATAAGTAGAATGATGGAACCATTGTCACACTATCACTGTGAGATATGTGACTATAAACTTGTACCAATCAACTGACACCAAACAACTTGTAAAAACCTGTACCAATAACCTGTGCCAACATGTACCATACATCAACATGTACCTCAACTTGTACCATAAACAAATGAATCAACCATGCACCCAAACTGTACCTCAACTTGTACAATCAACGAGTGCATCAACCATGCACAAAATATGTACCAATCATGCATCAAATACACATAAACTATGAATCATCAAAATGTACCAACATCATCAACTATACAGCTCATGTATGTGCCAAATCATCAAATACTTGTCTCAACCATGTACCCAAACTGTACCTCAACCAAAATCCCTCATCAATTTCATCATCCAAATCTGATATGATCTGATATACCTCAAACACTATACCACAAGTCTGTACCTCAAACGATGTGCTAGAACCTCACTATTATACAACCTCTATCTCTACCAATAACTTAAAAAACATACCTCAACCAAAATTCCTCAAACATGAACCAAATATGCCTCAGATCAACTCTACAACAAGCCATAAACTCTCAAGAGGGCATCCAACATATTTACAAGGCAAACCCTCAACTTGATTCATAAATTCAACACTACACATATGAGAACCATACCTTTTTATTTTCTTGTAGCAAGCCATAATTTCTTTTGCATCCTCTTTGATTTATAATAAACTCATCACTTCACTTTATTATTTAAATAATTTCTTCTTTGCAAACACTTTGACTACTTTGACCTTTTGGGTCTTCTAGATGACTCATGAGGGTTCTCCAACTTCACATGGCCATAAATCTCTAATCGTGAAGAGTTATGTGACGTTCCACATACCAATGGAAATGGCATGACATGTACTATCCATCTAGAATAGTTTTACCTACAAATATATCAAAACACATACCATTATCAATCAAACAAACTTGGGTCCATTACCCAAACCTTTATGCAACTGGAATTCACTATCGAACTTTCTTCAAGGGTTGACATCAATGACAACCAACCTAATAATCAACAATATCCCCCTTTGACATTGATGGAAACACTTTGATGCATTACTGAAGTCATGTCATGCAATACTGAATTCATATCACTCATGCTCTTCCTATGACCATCGCTCCCCTGGAACCATTCCTCTATGCTATGCATGTGATAAATATCTCCCCCTTTGTCATCAATGGAAAAGGTATTTTTCCATCCGGGGCTACTCCCCCTAACTGAGATGTCCTTGGGGATACTCCCCATGACTGAACTCTTCCTGAAACTAATCTCCCGACCTGAATTGTCCTCTTTATTGTGCTTCCTCATGTAAATCTAAGACATATAAGATAATAATTCAAAAGCATTCATTTTGGTGTATAAATTACTCCGAGTCTTCGAAGAAGATACTCAAAGGCTTCCAATGGAAGCAGTTTTGTAAAGATGTTTGCCACTTGTTCTTTTGTGCCCACATATTCAACTCTGATGTTCTTCTCTACAACCTGTTCCCGTAGAAGTGATACTTGATTGGAATTATCTTCGTCTTGGAGTGCATCACGGGGTTCTTTGAGATATTATTGGCGCTTGCATTATCACAATAGATTGGAATGGGCTTATCATACCCAACCTGTATATTTGTAAGAGTTTGTTTCATCCATATAACATGTGTACAACATCATGATGTTGCAATATACTCTGCTTCGACTGTAGATAAAGATGTTTATTATTGTTTCTTTCTTAGCCAAGATACTAAACACTCACCCAAGTAGAACGTTTCTCCACTAGTGCTTCATCGGTCATCAATGTAACCTGCCCAATTTGCATCTATGTAGGCAATAAGTGATAGATCCTTTCCTTTTGGATATCATAATCCAAACTCTTTTGTTCCTTTGAAATATTTGAAAATCCTTTTCACCGCTAATACATGTTATTCCTTTCGCGCTGCTTGAAATCGTGACATCTGTCCAATTGCCTACATTACATTTGGTCTGGATGCTGTCACATATAGTAAGCTACCAATCATTGACCCGTATTACTCTGGTCTGTAGACTTTGAATCATCATCTTTATCGAAATTGCAACTGGTTTTCATAGGAGTGGTAACTGGTTTGCAATATTCCATTCCGAATCTCTTTAGCCTTTCTTTGATATACTTAGTTTTAGAAATAAAAATTCCTTGGTTGTTTTGACATATCTAGAGATATAGAAAGAAGGATAGTTCTCTAAGTAATGACATTTGAAATTCATTCTGCATATCCTTTGCAAATTTCTGTCTTAACTTGTCATCATTTCTTCCAAAAATAATATCATTAATATAAACATCAATTAATAAAATATTATCTTGAGTTACCTTGATGTAGAGGTTGTTGTCTGCACTTCCTTTTCTGAACCCGACCTGTTGTAGATATTTATCCAGTCTAGAGTACCATGCTATATGATCTTGTTTTATACCATACAAGGCCTTCTTCAATTTGCACACATAATCTGCGTTCTTTTACAACAAAAATTCTTCTGGTTGTTCAATGTAGACTTCTTCTTCGTAAAGTTGTTCCATTGATTCATTTTTTTCTTCCTTTAATTCTTGTCCACCTGTTTCATCAATTGTTACATTGATGCTTTCCACTACTTTGTTAAACCTAAAATTTAATACTTGTATGCTTTCCTTGTACTTGAGTAGCCAACAAGTACTCCTTTGTCCATATGAGAGTCAAACTTTCCCATTCTGTCATCTTCTCTTTTGATGTAGTATTTTCTTCCAAATACTTTGAAGTGCTTCACATTTGCTGGTCTTCCTTTACATAGATCCTAGGAAGTTTTGTCATTGTTGTTTATGAGTATTGTTATATTTTGAATGTGAACTGTTGTATGCACTGCATGTGTGCAAAAAATATCTGACAATTTTGAATCGATTAGCATTATTCAAGCCATTTCCTGTGTAATTATCACTCATTATGATAATGTTCCTTTATCTCTGAACCAATCTTTGAACCAATCTATTAATGCATGCTCTCATCCACTGTCATATATCTGTCCAAACTTGCTAAGTGTTCTTATGAACCCATCTCTTTCCATACTGTCCAAGAATCTACTCCACACTGTCCATAATGTTGACCCATTTATCACTGTACTATCATGAAGTATTCACTACTACAACTGATTGCAATTCTTCTAAATGACTTCTCTAGATGTGTCTATTCAAACTATGCAATCTTCTTGAAGGATGGTCCTTTGGTCTGTCACAACTATCGCATAGACTCCCCCTATCTAACATTCATGTTACCTGGGAGTCTCTAAGCCAAATGACTCAGAACAATTCCTACTCTGATGTGTATTCATCATCATCTTCATTGGTAGATTCATGATCTCTCTGAGATCTGGATTCTTTCTTTATGTCTGTGGATTCATCTTTCACTATAATTCCTGAAAGTACAATCTCTTGAACCTATTCCTTATTTACCCGTCCTTATTTTCTTTCATTTGTTTTCCAAACCTTTCTGTATTTGACATCTTTATTTTTCTTTGTAGAATTTTCTTCATCTCGTTTTATTGTCAATTTTTCGATCTCTGGGACCTGGTCTTTTTTCTCCTGTTCTTCGTGTTTTCTTATCCATAATTTCTTACATTTGATATCAGTGTTCTCTTTCGTGGAAGTATCGATCATGCTTCTACAAACACTAGCTATGTGTCTATAGTTATGACATTTGTAACATTCAATGTTACATGGGGCCACATAAGCATTTCTTGCTTGAACATTTCTTTTATAATCCCTGCAATCTGCAACCTTATGTCCAAAGTTAGTACAGTAAAAAAAATGACCATAAAATAAATTGGCATACCTGGTAGTGAATGATCTTCTTTGTGGCGTAGTCCTTATAAATTTTTTCCTTGAATGATCATGATCATGATTGAAGCTTCTTTGTGGCTTGAACATGGATGGTCTTATTGAAGATGTATCTTCAATAGTTTTATTAGAGTATGGTTGACCTTGATTCCTTCCTTTGAGCACTTTTGCATAACTCTTTATATTTTCTTCATTCTTCGTTTCTAGCAACCTAGAGTGCTTCTCTTCATTCTCTATAATTGATGTGGATGTTTCTGTCTCTTCAACGTTATGGTTGATATCTATGATTTTACTTCTCAATGTGACAAATTCTTCTTCAAGCTTCTCAACCTCTTCTTCTTTCTTCATTATTTGAGACTTCATGACTTCTTATGTTCTTTTCGTTTCTTCAAGATGAATTTTTAATGTGATTATTTATTCTTCAAGTCCTTTCTCTTCTTGACCAAACTCTGCCTCAAGATGGATTAGATCGTTAGTTCTTTCCTTAATATGATCTGTCAATATATTCTCTCTCATTTCTGCTTCTTCCTTCTGTGCTTCTATGTTGGCTTCCAAATACTGCTTTTGATATTCAAGATTTTCTTCGATCTTTCTTTCTTCTTCTAGCTGAGTTAATAAGTTCTCGATGGCCTGTTGGGATTCTTCAAAAATGTGAACCCTTTTCTTTTGTTTCATCAATTATTTCTTGAGTAAATTGTTTTCGTCTCTTAATTCATCTAAATCACTAATCAATTCTGCTTCATAATTGTCTTCCTTTTCAATTTGTTTTTATGTCTCATTTCCTTCGTGGAATTCTATTTCAAGATGTCTGCCTTTTTCAAAATTAAAGCAAACAACATACCTCTCATGATTATGTACTCTTCATCTTCTGAATCTGTTTGACATGGTGAACACAATTCTTCTTGATCTGTGTCTGCATCTTCTTTGGCATTTTCTGAATCTGTGATGGGTGAAGAATATATGTCATGTAACTTATCCCAAATTTCTTTGGCTAATGAAAATTTACCAACCTTTTCTCTTACCAGATTAGGAAATCCTTCCTAGATGAAATCCATTTCTATTTTGTTATTCTTCTTCAATTCCTTCTTGGCTATATTCTTTTTTCGTTTTGAACTATCATATCCTGTAACAACTAAAAGCCAAATATAATATCCCCGTGCCTGTAAAAATACTTTCGTCCTTCTGCACCACATATCATACTTTAAACCATTATGACCATTAAGCATTGATACTCCATTCTCAGAATAATCCATGATTTCCTTCCAATGGTTAAACTATTTCCTCAAGGAACCGACTCTGATACCAATTGTTGGATTACTAAGAGGGGGTGAATCCGTAATATAACAATTTAATCTTTTTTCACCATAAAATGCAAGTGTTATATCAATGTAGCATTATCATCCAATAGTTGTAGAGTAAATAAACAATGAACAAATGATCAATCACACACAAACATAATACACCAGTGTTTTACGTGGAAACCCAAAGCAGGAGAAAACCATGAAATGATTTTTCTTATATGTCTTTAAGAATTACATTCATTGGAAGCACCAACTTCCTTTGTTTTCCAGTTACAACTGGAAGGAGGCTCCAACCCCCTAGTTTCTCAGGCTACAACTTGAGTGAATCTCCAACTCCCCAATTCTCTGGATACAACCAGAAGGAGGCTACAACCCCCTATGTTCTCTGGCTACAACTAGAAGGTGGCTACAACCACCTTTCCTTTCCCCATCCAACCACCCTGAAATATAAGTAGAATGATGGAACCACTGTTACACTATCACTGTGAGATATACTGTTGTAAACCTGTACCAATAAACCTGCACCAAACAACGTGTAACAACCTGTACTAATAACCTGTGTGAACATGTACCATACATAAACCTGTACCTCAACTTGTACCATAAACAAATGAATCAACCATGGACCAAACCTGTACCTCAACCTGTACCATTAACGAGTGCATCAACCATGCACCAAATATGTACCGATCATGCATCAAATACACATAAACTATGACTCATCAAAATGTACCAACATCATCAACTATACACCTCATGTATGTGCCAACTCATCAACTACTTGTCTCAACCATGTACACAACATGTACCTCAACCAAAATCCCTCATCAATTTCATCATCCAAATCTGATCTGATCACATATACCTCAAACACTATACCACAAGCCTATACCTCAAACCATGTGCTAAAAACTCATTGTTATAAAACCTCTATTTGTACTAATAACTTCAACAACATACCTCAACCAAAATACCTCAAACATGAACTAAATCTACCTCAGATCAACTCTACAACAAGCCATAAACTTCCAAGAGGGCATCCAACATATTTACAAGGAAAACCATCAACTTGATGAATAAATTCAACATTACACATATGAGACCAATACCTTTTTATTTTCTTGTAGCATTCTGTTGCCGTGCTTTACTGCCGCGAATCCACTGCCACAATTTTTCTGTCGTGATTTTTCTACCGTAATTTTTCTGCTGCAGTTTTTCTGCCTCACTTTTCCTGCCACACTTTTTCTTCCGCAGTTTTCCTACCACACTTTTTCTGCCACAGTTTTCCTGATGCACTCTTTCCACCTCACTTTTTCTTCCGCACTTTTTCTGCTGCAATTTTTAGGCCGCACTTTTTCTGCTGCAATGTTTTTGCCGCACTTTTTCTACCTCACTTTTTCTGCAGCACTTTTCCTGCCGCACTTTTTCTACCACCATATTTCTGCCACATTTTTCCTGCCACACTTTTTCTTCCGCATTTTTCTCTATCAATAATACTTGCCCAAACGACCTTTCACAAAAATAGATATTCAATGATATTGAAGTGTGATTTGAATGAGAGACCCTTGCCTCTTATTTATACTTTTATGTAGCTTCCTCAAGGGGTTACCTTCTAACCATCTTAACCCACTTTCCTTATTTTAGGGTTAACCAACTTATAACCACTTGTCTACTTAACTTAACCACTTTCCATAATTAGTAAGTTCTC
>ML786666.1:593034-609561 GCA_009831015.1 Picea engelmannii
TGACTCATCAAAATGTACCAACATCATCAACTATACACCTCATGTATGTGCCAACTCATCAACTAATTTTCTGAACCATGTACCCAACATGTACCTCAACCAAAATCCCTCATCAATTTCATCATCCAAATCTGTTCTGATCACATATACCTCAAACAATATACCACAAGTATGTACCTCAAACCATGTGTCATAAGCTCACTATTATACAACCTCTATCTCTACCAATAACTTCAACAACATACCTCAACCAAAATCCCTCAAACATGAACCAAATCTTCCTCAGATCAACTCTAAAGCAACCCATAAACTCCCAAGAGGGCATCCAACATATTTACAAGGCAAATCCTCAACTTGATTCATAAATTTAACACTACACATATGAGAACCATACCTTTTTATTTTCTTGTAGCGTTCTGTTGCCGCGGTTTTGCTGCCGTGGTTTTTCTTCCGCACTTTTTCTATTGTGGTTTTTTTTGCTGCACTTTTTCTTCCGCACTTTTCCTACCGCACTTTTTCTGATGCACTTTTTCTACCTCACTTTTTCTGTCCCATTTTTTCTACCGCACTTTTTCTGCTGCAATGTTTCTGCCTCACATTTTCTACCACACTTTCCCTATCGCACTTTTCCCGTCAGACTTTTTATGCCACACTTTTCCATCTGCACTTTTTCTGCCGTACTTTTCTCTATCAATAATACCTTCCCAAATGACCTTTCACAAAAATAGATATTCAATGATATTCATGTGTGATTTGAATGAGAGACCCTTTCCTCTTATTTATACTTTTATGTAGCTTCCTCAACGGATTACCTTCTAACCATTTTAACCAACTTTCCTTATTTTAGGGTTAACCCACATATAACTACTTGTCTATTTAACTTAACCACTTTCCATAATTACTAAGTTCTCCATTAAATTTATTATTTAAATAATTTCTTTTGCATCCTCTTTGACTTATAGTACACTCATCACTTCACTTTACTATTTAAATAATTTCTTCTTTGCAAACACTTTGACTACTTTGACCTTTTGGGGCTTCTAGATGACTAATGAGGGTTCTCAAGCTTCACATGGCCATAAATATCTAATCAGGAGGATTTATGTGACGTTCTACATACCACCAGAAATGGAATGACATGTATTATCCCTCTAGAATAGTTTTACCTATAAATATATCAAAACTCATACCATTATCCATCAAACAAACTTGGGTCCATTACCCAGACCTTTGTTCTACTGAAATTCGCTACCAGACTTTCTTCAAGGGGTGACATCAATGACAAGCAACCCAATTAATCAATAATATCCCCCTTTGACATTGAAGGAAACACTTTGATGCAATACTAAAGTCATTTCATCCAATACTGAAGTCATATCACTCATGCTCTTCCTATGACCATCGCTCCCCCTGGAACCATACCTCTATGTTCTGCATCTGATAAATCTCTCCCCCTTTTTCATCAATGGAAAATGTATCTTTCCATCTGGGGTTGCTCCCCATAAGTGAACTGTCCTTGGGGATACTCCCCATGACTGAACACTTCCTGAAACTGATCTCCCGACTTGAATTGTCCTGTTTATGGTGCTTCCTTGTGAAAATATAAGACATATAAGATAAGAATTCAAAAGCATTCATTTTGGAGTAGAAATTACTCTGAGTCTCTGTCGAAGATACTCAAAGGCTTCCAATGGAAGTGGTTTTGTAAAGATGCCTGCCACTTGTTCTTTTGTGCCCAGATATTCAACTCTGATGTTCTTCTCTGCAACCTGTTCCCATAGAAAGTGATACTCGATTGGAATTTTCTTCATCTTGGATTACATCATGGGGTTTTTTGAGATAATGATGGCACTTGTATTATCACAATAGATTGGAATGGGCTCATCATACTCAACCTATATATCTGTCATAGTTTGTTTCATCCACCTTTGTACAACATCCTGCTGCTGCAATATACTCTGCTTCAGCTGTAGATAAGTGATTCTTTGGTCATCAATGCAACCTGCCCAATCTGCATCTGTGTAGGTGATAAGTGATAGATCCTTTCCTTTTGGATACCATAATTGAAACTCTTTTGTTCCTTTGAGATTGTTACGAGGAAAATCTCTCTATGGCTAGGGTGAACCACAACAGACAGGAGTGACTGTAGAAATCAACTCAATTCCAACATATGCTATATAAATTAATGTGCAAAGGAGGTAAGAAAGAGGCCTACCTCATCCAAACATTTTATGATGTCCACCATTGAGCACTTCAACCCAAAAATTTATACCTGCAACAAGTTCTCAACAAACAAGCAAAGGAAGCATATAGTGATAATATAACAAGTTAGCACATTAGATAGCGTAATATGTTAATATTCATAAAAACATGCACATGGATCATAACACATATATTTTCAAGATATCAATTGAACGGGAAAGGAGTATTTCTATTAATAAATGATCAACAGAAGTGAAAACATTACAAACTTCTGTATCAGCACGATTCGGAACCGAGAAACCGAGTTCCTTCGAACTGGGCCTCCACCACTTCAGTCCTCCATAAAAGGCAAGCTCATATAAGGGAGACAAACAGGTTCTCCATCAATAAGGGAAGATATTGGGAGCTGAACATTGTGTTCAGACTTAAAGGACAAAGGGATGCAGACTCAATAATGAAGTAATAATTTCTCCAGAGTAACTTTGCTCTCAAAGTTGAATTCTCTCTTCTTTTCCATAGCTTGGAATTGGATTCTTTATAGCCTTCAAAACGAAACTGAAGGGCCGAGTCGGAATGTTTTAAGTATATGGAAGGTCAAGGATCAGAGGTCTTCTATCGTGACATGGAAACCCAACATTTATTTTTGATTTTTTGGCACAAATCCCTATGTACGTGGGCTGTAGTGGAGCAACCAACATATACACATGTTGTATAACTTGCAAGGTGTGTACAAGTGGAAAAATATTTTTTTTTGTCTCTGGATTTAATAATCGGGGAAATTAAATATGCATAGAGGAATAGAGTAAGGACCTCTCTTCAATATTTCACATGGTGAGGCAAATATTGTTCTAACAGATTCCCCCTAATGTGTGAGGTCATAGGAGCATATGCGATGGACAAAATACATTATAAATAACCCAGAAGTGAAGTGGTAGAGAACCAACTGGATGAACTTGGTTGCTCATTAAATTCTGTATTGACTTTGCATACATGGCTGCCAATAATACACTGCAGATCCATGTGAAAAATATACCAAACAAGTGTCCGTGGCCATAAAATAGGAAAATACAAATGCGGTTACATGCCAATAGTTGTCATAGTCATGAACAAGGTCTAGTAAAACAAGTCTCAAAACCAATATGAAGATATCTGTATACCATGGAGTACAATCTGATCTCCCATGATCACTGAAGTCATATAGGCACTGGTCAAATGAAAAGGAAGCAACAACTCAGGAAAGTTGCGGCCACATAATGATGTCTTCAAGTCTTCTACACAATTCGCCAAAGGTGCAAGTCTACATCATGTGAATAAAGGAGTTGAGGTCGAACATAATGAGACATCGTTTGATTACTGGTCATTGATGTATATCGTTAACAAACGCGAGACAACTTACTGATAAGGAAAGTAGGTATCAAGGCACCAAGTACATTCTTATAGGTGTGAATAGAGGAGTTGGTTTCGAACACCTGAAGAATCCATCAATCAGGAGACATTGATGTATTCCCAATTGTCGATGGCGAGAGATCCTGCCACCAATGAATGCAAACATCAAGGTACTCATAAGACTCTAGATCTCTTTTCCAGATAATGGGCTGATGTCGATGGAAAGAGACCAGCTGAAAGGAGAGAATTAAGGAATTTTTCATCAGTCAACACGAGGTACAAAGCAAGCTCTTCATGATTTGGTGGGAATCGGACGAAGAACAAGTTCACGAACCAACGACCCTGTGTGTTCTTTGCGTGTGCCAAGTGTAAGTGGTACACAAAAAAGACCCTTTGAATAACATCCAATGATAAAAAACTGCTGACAAAGGTGAGGAAACCACCAATAAGGCTAATGGTATCTAAGACACCGCACTAATCCCAATGTGTGAATAGATGTCTTGTCATCAAACACAAGGGAAACCACCCAGTCAATGACCAATGATGAAAAGTCGACTGTTGGGTTCAAGGTTACCTACCAATGATGAAAGTAGAACCAGGGTGCATGATAGGACTAAAGTATCATGTGATTCTGAGAAAAACAGAGGGTATGGCTGACATGCAAAGTTAAGAGTTCTGAGGAGTGGCCGACACAGGTTGATAGACTTCCTTTGAACAAGACCATGAGACATATGGTGAACTCTGGAAGCATAGACCCAAAATGAAACTATGAGATGCAGGAGGCATAAATGAAGTTCTTTGTAGGGACTGGAAGAGTAACCAGTCGGTAGAGAAGGCTTTGTAACGAGTTCAGCTTCGTAAGGTCATGCTAATCCTAATGTACTCAAATAATTGTGTGCTATGTTCAAAGGCAACATGATTGCTGCCAAATATAATATAGTACTCCCTTCCCACCCGTGTTTTTTTATTTTTTCATAAAAAATGAATTCTATGATACAGAGGAGGAAACGAGTGTCGCAAGTAAGAAAAAATAGTTCTAGCAGTGGAACGTACTTATGATTAATGTAGGGAAGTGCATGCGAGAGATGGACAGTCAGGGGATGTTCCCTCCTAGGTATAGGGTTTCAAATTGCGAAGGATATAAACAAGGCTCTACTTGGCTGAGGATGCAAAACTGATGAGGCAAACAATTTATAACGCAAAGTGAGAACTGACTATAGGCTCAATAATACAAGAAGGGGCATGAGATGAAATCACAACTTAATGCCAAAAAATGTCCCTTTCTATGTCTTTTAGTCTACTTAGTGTAAAAAAGGGTAAACATTTGCCAAGTAGATGTCTTTTCAAATCCAATTTACGAGTGTGAAAATGACAAGTTCACTCGGCGATCTTTTCTATTTTTGATAACGAGTTGGAAAAGAGATTAACTAAGACTCATGATATTTCAAATCCAATTTAAAGAGTGTGAAAGGTATAAATCACTTGACAATATTTTCACTTTTTAAAGACGAGACATAAAAGAGCTTAAATTAACTTCTTTGGGAGTCCACGGGGTAAAGGGTCGCATGTTTATGAATGAGAAATGAGGTTCAGAATAAATTCAAGTACAAATTGAGAGGGACTCCCAATCCTGATGGAAAAATATCTGCATGGGAACCAAATGCATTAGGGGCTCTAACAAGGGTACCCATGTTTGGCAAGTCTCTACCACTTGATCACAACACAATTTTATAGCAGATGGAAGGTTTTGTGTTGCGACAAATGGGTTCGTACCTAGGGCATAAAGAGAGGAAGTCATAGGATAATGAAAAAATGAATAATGGAATGAGTTCCTATCCTATATGCTATGTAAGGAATATACCTTCCCAAGGTGACAAACAGTCGACAAAGTACTGAAATCTGCAAGAATCCCAGGTTGAAACTGCAAAAACCAACTCGATCTACTTTGGTATTAGTCCATTAGGTGCAAAAAATGGTTTAAACTATAGAAAGTGGGTAAAAATAATTTGTAAATAGTAATAAATCAAAAATTACTATACCATTTTGACTTTTAACCCAACTAGTGCAAATTGGACCAAAATCCCTCCAAGATTCAAATGACGATTGCAGGAGCATCTAACAACAAAATTATGAGCCGCCTAGATTAGGTAATTCTTGATATCTTTCTCTTTAATTTCAATGGATTACATTTTTGAATTAGGTGTTAAATTTTTAGTTATTTAAAACACAAAGTAGAGTTTTCAGTGTATGCAGGCTGCCTGTGATTAGGTCTCCTATATGATGAGGTATACACACCTGTATTAACTACAAGACACGTATATTGATCCCTACACGTGACTGCGTGCACAGTAAGCCACGTATAGGCACACAAATGACCAAAAGAGAGTGTTCTAACTCAAAATTGTGTTGGTTTTTAACCCGATGGTTCTTGAATGGCGAGAAAAGGAACATAAAGAGGTTGATGCCACTGTAGATCGAGATCCGGGGGCTCAAATGGCTTTAAATAAGTGTGGTTTGTATGAGTTTTGGGCGCTTAAAGAGAGTAGAGACTAGGTGAGGTTGTTGCAGATGTTGGTGGGTTATTGGCACCCTGATAGCGAGAGCTTCAATCTCGATGGGAAACCATTGGGAATTGAAGTGGAGGACATCTATTTTCTAACCGATTTATCGTGTCGGGGGGAGGTTGTGAACCTCAAATCACGGGGGGTAGGAAGTGGGATGAAGATAAAATAATATATCGATGCCCATTGTGTAGCTGGGACCCATAAGGTAGGGAGTCAAGTCCCCATATAGGTAATAAACAATCTCAGTATGAAGATCATTGTCCTAGTTTTGACCAAGATCACAGGTTTGGCTTTGTTGCACCAGGCATCGTGGCCACTCATGCTTTATGCAATGCAGTGTGCAAGACGCATGGTGTATGATTGGTGCACCTCCTTATTGGCCAATATGAAGAGCTATTTGATGGAGTGTAAATAGGGGGGTAAAAGGAATTTCTAGTTTGCCTCCCTCTTGTGCAGCTTCTTTTTCGAGCAGGTTCTAGGTTTGGGACCTAGAATTGAGATTCTCTTGAGAGGACCTCACAATCCAGCCATGGCACGGTGGACCAAGGTGATGAGGTGACAGGGAGGAGTTAGGGTGTCGAAACCCTACAATGATGACTCTTTCTATTAGTGGCAGAGACATGTCATTGCTCTAGATGACTATCCCTATGAGGGGATTGACTTCAAAGGAGATCTAGACATGCCACTTCCACCAGGAGCCGCTTATGGTGACATAGGTATGCCAAAATGTTTTTACATATTTCATTTTTTTGTATTTTTGTATAATTAGGACAAAAATATTTTTGGATGGTGTTTAAGTGTTGACTAGAAATTCATGTGTCACAGATGTGGGTCCATGACGGCCATATGGTTTCCCTCGACATCTAAAGAGGAACTGGGGAGACAAAGCGACGAGAGAAGAAGTCGAGAGGGTGTTACAAAACGTGCAAGGAAACTTATCACGTCTGAAACACAGGATACCCATTGTTCAGGTAGAGGATCTACCTGAAGCTGTGCAGTGACAAGTGGTTGGTGTACCCAGGGCATGGGTATGACTCTTTCAATGTCTCACAAATGCTGTGGTTTGATACTATGACACACATATGACGCCACATGCATACTTGTTGTGGGATATTATGATACTAGCTGTATATGTATATGAGGGTGTTAGCCCCATTTTTTACTATAAACACCATGTGTTTTTGAAATATATAAAAAGGATCTTCAGTTTTACTTATATTTTACAATGTGTACATTGATTAAATGTTTTCTTTGCTTTTAAAAATGTGACAAATGCCAATCTAAAACATAGATAGTATAAGCATCGGATACATAATTAGAACTTCTAGGAATATGACAATATGTAATAAAATCAAATTGTCGTTCTGAAAGACATACCCATAGGAATCGTTGTAGTAAAGAAGGATCACACACATGGTAATGGCCGTTCAACTGACGTACTACTAACTGGGAATCCAGGAGAACTTCTAATGTACGTATTCCATGTGAGATAACATCGTGTAAAATTTTTATAACAACGCTATATTCGGCCACATTATCCATGGATGGCCATAGGAATACACCTCCCTAAGACACCAGTATACCCTCGGGTGAATAAATCACCCAAGCGGCGGAAGCCAAGTTCCATGTGTGACGACTGGCCCCGTCTGCAAATCCTAAGTAGAATGAAAAATCCATTGACATCTGTCAACCAAGTGAAAAATTGATAAGAAACCCGAAGATAAAAAAGAAAGAGATATATACACTAAATTACATTAGTATGCAAAGAGCTTTGCCTAAGCCTAGGGCTCAAGCGTAGTATATTTTCAAGTAGAGCCCATTTCTGGGCTTGGCCAACTTATTCCCTTTGTAATTTTCTAACTCATAGGCTCCTTTTTCTAGCACACATCGCATGATGTAAGGACCATGCCACATGGGTTTAAACTTGCCTACCCCCAGTGGTTCTTTGGCTTGGTCATACAAGAGGACCAAGTCACCCTCAATGTACAACCGAGGACAAACAAACTTATCGTACTAAAACTTGACACGCCATTTGTTTGCCTCGATAGCCATAGAGGCGTCTCGATGCTGATCATCAAGACTCTGTAGGTGTACTAGGCGTCGTTCGAGAACGGAAGTGTCAGGTAGGAGCGCGACTGCCAACTTAAGAGAAGGGATTTCACATTCAATGGGTAATATCGACTCCACATCGTGTACTAAATGGAAAGGGGAAAATACGATGGCAGTCTTGACTGAGGTTTGGTATGCCCAGAGTGCAGGATATAGCATGATGTGCCAGTCGGAGTTACCCTGGCTGACATGTTTTTTCAAAATGGTCTTGAGAGACTTTTTGACGACCTCTACTTGTCCATTTTCCTAGGGATAATAAAGAGAAGAGAGACCATGCTTAAACCCCAATTTAGCTGCTAGTTCTTCCATCATCTCATTCTGAAAGTGACTTCCATGGTCAGTGATAATATCACTCAGGATATTGAACCAGGTGATAATATGATTGAATACGAAGAGGGTTGCGGTATTCCCATCGGATTTAACAGTTGGCATGGCCTCGACCCACTTAGTAAAGTAGTTGATGATTGCAATAATGTGATGATGCCCCCCAACCGAAGTTGGGTTGCAATCAATGAATTCCACCCCCCACTTAGTAAAGGGATTGACGATAATGACTGAGTGAAGAGGGGCTAGATGTGAGTGAATTTTTCGAGTGAACAACTGGTAGGGGTGGCACTTCTTAACTGCTTCAATAAAATCTTTAAAGATAGTAGGCTAGAAATAACTGACCACCAAAAGCCCCATTATGGAAATCGTTTAGGACAGACTCGGCCTCTCCATGAGTTAATAAATTACGCAAGATATCATCTATTCCTCAGTGATACAAAGTTTCATCGATGATAGCATATTTCTTGGCTTGGTATCTTATATGTCGTCGATCATCTCATGAGATATGCTGAGGGAAATTCAAAGTATGAAGATAGAGCACAATGTCTCCATACCAGGGGTCAAACAATGAGACAAAAAAGATGTGTTCGTCCATAAACAAATCAACATGGATAACGTCCTCATCTAATCATGGGAAATCATATATCAACTCTGCAAAGACTAGGGATTTATTAGATTTTGCGGAAGCGAAATCGAGATCAAACTCCTGTAAAATGACAATCCATTTATTATATTTTCCCCTTATGATACGTCGGGTAAGGACACATTGAAATGTATTGACATCAACAACCACCGTAGTCTTACAAAGTAATATGTAATGACTCAAATGTTGGACTACATGAACGACAACCAAAGCTAGCTTTTCAACATGAGTGTAGTTGAGTTTAGGACCGAGTAAAGTTCGACTAAGATAGTAAATAAAGTGATCATGGAGATCATCATCCTCCTGAACTAGAACCATACCAATCGTATCCTCAAAAATGAAAATGTAAAGTAAGTAATATCTATTGTAGTCAGGAGGCTTCAGTAGAGGCACTGACACCAAATATTTCTTCAAAGCATCGAAGGACTCTTGGGCTCACTCACCCCAGATAAAAGGGGTGTCCTTCTTCAAAAGATGCATGAAACCTTTAGTGATAGTAGCATAGTTCACTATAAACCTACGAAGAAAGTTAGCTTTCCCTTGTAGACCTTGAAGTTATCTAATCATGCGCGTGGGAGGAAATCAAAGTATTGCCTCAACCTTGAGTGGATCTACCATGATTTCAGTCTCAGAAACTAGAAAAACTAAAATATGACTAGACTTAACGCAAAAGATGCATTTGTGAGGGTTTAACCAGATTCTATAATAACGACATCTTTTGAAAACAGACTGAAGGTGAATAACGTGATCCACTCTCTTGTGAGAGTTAGCAGCAATATCATCAAGGTAAGATTAGACTATGTGTTTAAGATCATGAAACGCGAAAGTCATGGCACGTTGAAAGGTTTCTCCAACATTTTTAAGGCCAAAAGGAATCTTCCGGTATGCAAAAGTTCCCAAGGACAAATAAATGTCATCTTGTGTTGATCCTCGGGTTTAATTTGAATTTGATTATATCCTAAAAATCGGTCCATGAAATAAAATACTTCGCTTCCCACACACTCGTTGAGAATCTGATCGATGAAAGGTGTGGGAAAGTTGTCTTTCAGACAAGCCTTGTTCAGTTCACGGAAATCCATACATACACGGATGGTTCCTTTCTTCTTATCTACAAGAACAAGGTTGGATACCCATTCTGTTAAAGGAACTGGGTAGATGAAGCCAACATTAAGTAGCTTCTCCACCTCTGCCTTAATAGTAGGGTCCTTTTGAGGGTTGACATATCTAAGACGTTGCCGAACAGGTTTAGCATCCAGATACATTTTAATTTCATGTTCGCCAATACGAGGGTCGATCCATGGCATCTCTTCATAGGACCAAAGAAAATACGTCTCGAAATTCCTTGAAGAGCTCGGTGTAGATCAGGATTTATTCTGGCAAACAATCTGCACCAATATTTACGTTTTCAACCTTACCAGGGGTATGAGAGATGTCAATCTAGATGGTAGGAGAAATACTCACCATATTTCCTTCAACATAAATGTCGTGCGTATCTAGTGGAACTATGGTGTCACCGACTATCTCACTCAAGGTAGATCAAAAGTCGTCTTGTTCGATTATTTCAAGCTTTGGGGGAAAATAATAACAATGATGCATATCATCCCAATGTTTGTCAGAACCATTCATGGCTTCGATGATGCCTTCAACCGAAGTAAAATTCCCATCGAGGAAATCATGTGAACAAGACAATAAGGTGGCCCACACGGGCCTAGACATGAGATCCTCCTCGTCTGTCGACGAGGGAACAAGATCGATATTGGCAGAAGAGTCAAGAACATCTTGATACACAATCTATGCTGTCAATAGTGGCATGGCCATCCCATCATGTGACTCTCCTTCACAAGACAAATTCGGGGGAAGGTAGGGTCCACAGATCATCAAAATAAGATGTGCAGAAAGGAATGGACCTCCCAATCAAGACAGGCCTACTAGACATAGCATAAAATTGATGGTTTGGTGCTAAGAAGTGGAAAGTACCCATAAGGGAAGAATACATTCCAACACCAACATTCTCGGTAGATGGACGAGAATTGTCGATCACAAGGATCGACTGTCCAAGAGATGCATTAGGGATAGGGTACGCAAAGAATAATTGATCGATTGTCACAATCTTCCCTTCATGAGGAAAGAAAAGAGTATGGAAAACAAACGATATGACAACGATAATAACATAAGTCCAATTGCAACTTAGTAACATGTTATAATCAAGAGGCGCATCCACTACCTCTACTTCCACCTCTATCATCTTCTTGCCTAACTGGACCGGAAAGGAAGGGAGGATACCGTGAGGGAGGAAGCAATGACCGTCAAAAGCAGTCAACATGTTTGATGACTTGGAAAGGGTCAGAGAACCGAGAGATTTCCAACAAAAGAGGGACATCACACACATAGAAGCGCCTTCATCAACAACTGCACGTTTGATGGTATACTTTGAGTAGTCAACATGGATTTGGAAAGCCACATGGTAAGGCAAGCGAGGCTTAACATCTGTGACGTCAAACTTGATAAGATTTGAGCCACTGGGTTCTAGAGATCCTAGAGAAGAGAGTAAGGAATTCCTTTATGAAGGACACATCTGGAGTACCTCCAAAGACGACATAGCACAAGGGGTTTGGCCCAGGTCCTCAACAATAGAGTAGTTTTGGGCGGCTCTAGAATTTGGATTATGGGTAGAGCGCTTGAGCACTCCTTTCGAAATACAAGGATGTGTCTCTGGTTTCTCAATCTATAAAGTCATCTCCAGGGGAGGAGGAGGAGAATCTATACTGGGAATAGTTTGTTTAGAACTATAGTCTCAAGCTCGAGTGGCTATATCAGTTTTTGCATCGACCATATTGATACATAGACAATCACCATCTTTCGATTGCTGGTTTTGACCTCCACTAGCTGAATTTCTGGCGTACGAGGAGCTCGAGGCTAAGTGTTGATTATGTGGGAATGGATTCATCAGCATGGCGAGTGATTCAACTAAAAGCCTCACAACGTCAGCGAGTTTGGGGCACAAATGGGTAAGTTGATCATTTGTGCAATTCTTACAGGGAAAATTCACCTTACGTTTTTCTCATTTTCCCTCTCCAACACTATTACCTGTCTTCTCATTATTTTCCTTGGATTTATTACCATTTTTCCCACAATTATAGTTATTGCGTCCTTTCTTCTTATTACCTCCTAGTGGTTGGTTACCATTCAGGTTGGTCGACAATTGCACTGAGTGTACATCCGCCGACTGAGTGGGATTCGAGGATACAGACGAAGTTGGTCCTCCTACAGACTGGTTTAAAGACAACTCTTTTACTTGGTTCGTCACCGAGTCTGTGGACTTCACATTGGCGAAACCTACAATGCCATCGACATGAGGTCTGAGCTTCTTTTTAGGGTCGTAAGTAGACCGTGGTGCTTCAAGAAGGAGGTGGTATAGCATCCCAGACTTAGCATATATCAAATCTAACTACTAGGCTCTAAAGATAACTTCTTCCTCATTGGTAACCCCAGATGTAGCAACATCCTTCGAGATAGGAGGATGTAAGGACTTAAGAAACCATTCTAACATAAAGGTCAGGGTTATAGGGGTCTTAATCAACCTCCTCCGTCTACGCCACTCCTGGATATGGTCCGAGATATGAGTGGCGGTATCTTGGCATAAAGTAGACAACAACTCTAAACCAGCATCATAACGAATGGGCAACTGGAAGTGGTTAAGAAAGACCATCACCAATTGATTAAAAGTCCCGTATGCACCCTTCGGTAGCTCAATATACCATTTTGCAGCAACTCTAATAAGGGTGTGTTGAAATAACCTCAAACAAATAGAATCATGGTTAAGGGAGTTTGACAAGCACCAAAGGTGAAAGGTAGTGACGTGATCACCAAGATCCTCTCCATTCTTACTCTCAAACTTTGGGATGTCTGAAGGAAGTTTGGTGGGGACCGGGGGCCATTTAGGATCGTGACTTATAGGGTCATTCATCAACTTAGCCAAATCTGGAAAATTAAGCGTGGCCAAAAAAGGGAGATGGGGTTGCGACATCTGGCCCCAACCTCCCAGGAAATATTTCGCTTGCACATTTGAAGGCCATCCAGGGTTCTGGTAAACACCATGGCCCTATCCAGCATTATAATCCCTCCTCTAGGTTGACTCATATAAGGTGGGTTGGGCATCATTCTAGCTGGAATGTTCTATTGAGGGTTATAGAAACTTCCCCCAGCCGGATTAGATCTAGTTTGGGGGTGGCCCAAAGTGTGAAACTGACCTCCCCCAGGTTGGAAACTGGAGGATAGAGGTGGGATTCGTCATGCCAAGTGTATTGGTTGGAATCTGCGCTGAGGAGGTAGGATTGTAGGACATAACTTGAGTTGAAACTTGTTCGCCAGGTTGACTATTCCACACAAAAGTAGGAGGATTGGACCCAGTGTTAAAAGTAGACATACCTCCCATATAAGGATTCATTTGAGGTATTTAAGATCCACCAAATGAAAAGGGAGTGTACAGAGGTGTGCTTCCCCCAAGCCCAATGCTATCATTAGGGCCAACAGTTGGGATGGAGTTCAAAAACTGCGAGGTGAAGTTAGGCATACCATAAGAAAATGGACTAGAAGCCATAGAGATGGACTGAATATTGTAGCCTGGTGAGTGGCCAATAGACCCAAAGGGGTTCGAGGTGGTAGTATGAGCATTAAGTATAGGCCTGTTAAGCCCTGATATTAGCTCATTACTCCTTAATTGGGGCATATTAGATTAGTATTTTTATTTTATTTATGTCGACTTTATTCCATTAGTTGTAATTATACCTCCTAGTCTCCTATATATACCAAGGAGACATTTTCATTTGGAATCATCTTGTACTTGAACATTTATGTGGGGTAAAAGGAGGTTGCCCCCTTGAAGAGGCTTATTATCTGAAATTATCTCTTTTTCAAGGCGTTGAGTACTTATTATGAGTTTTTTCTATGCTATATTGATATTTGGTTCTTAACATATGGTATCAGAGCTCAAGGTCTTGGGGTTTCGCTGCTACATATGAGACACCATGGAATTTTCGCTATAACTTTTTTTCTACAACGTTTCAAAAGGAACAGATTGGAGGATATTTATTATATAGATCAAGGTACGTTGGGTTAAAATTTAAGCTCCCGAGGCCTTATAATTTCGGAGATACACTTTGTGCAAGTTATGGTTCTGGAATCATCCTAAACTGAGTCATTGTAGAATTTTCGCTATAAAAAATTATCTGTAACATTTAAGACCCTGAAATCTGGATGTTATTCACAGAAATTAGTAAGGTATATGTGGTAAAAATTTCAGCTTCTGGGTCATCTTAAAGTTTTAGATACACCTTGTGGAAGATAGGGTATCTGACTAGTCCTATTGACTAGTCTCAAGAAGGTGTTCCAGGTAAAACAATCATAACTTCTTCCTAGAGTATACAAATTGAGTGAGACTAGTTTCATTGGATAGTGGATAGTATGTAGTATTTTAGGTACGAGTTTCAGAATTTTATATCATTTATTTTGTGTGGGTCACGCTATACAAGTGAGATCTCCTAGAAAGGCCAAAAATCAGCAAGTTGTGGGGAAGTTACCATAAATTCCACTTGGCACATCCAATTTTGATCAGAAATATGGAATTGCAGAGAAGAAAACACCTCAAAATCAAGGTTTAAAGTGATACTTGGCCAACATGCCACCAAAAATGGAACTTCTACACCAAATAAGCCTCCAAACAATCCTACTTGGACTCTTGATGAAGGTGAAGAAATGTGTAGGGACATAAATGAACTACAAAATAAGATGGATTCAATGGAAGATAAGTTGGATACTAAGATGGATTCAATGGAATCTAAGTTGGATACTAATATGGATGGTTTAAAAGCGGATATCATGGAAGGATTGAAAAATTTCCTAATAGAGAGGACACTTGAAAGTGAAAATGTATCTCATGAAATTCATGATGAGGACACAAGGAAGGTGAATCAAGAATGAAGAAAATCCAACTTTGGATTGAAGACCAACCATGCTCCTAAGATCGATATGAGGAAGTTTGATGGCAAGGAACCAATCACATGGATACTTCATATGGAGCAATTCTTTGATCTACATAATGTGCTACAAACACAAAAGGTATGAATTGCTTCTTTATATTTAGAACCCAAACAATTTGTATGGTATCGATGGCTTTGTTCTTGCAAATCACTCATCACTTGGAAAAATTTCATGGAATAAATGATAGCACACTATGAGGATACAAGGAGCAATACCTTCTTTAGCCAATTGATAAATCTCAAGCAAAAGGGTTCAGTTACTGAGCACATTGAGAACTTCCAAAGATTGAATATAAAGGTAACAAATATTCTAGATGAGCACTTGATTGATGTATTCATAGGAACTTTAAAGGATAACATTCAACATGAGGTTCGCCTTTGGGAACCCAAATCATTGGAGAATGCATTTAAGGTGGCAAGAAATGTTGAAAGTAAAAATATGTCTATGGCTACTAGAAGGACCAATCCGAACACCTATAGAGAGAATAATGCTCCTTCTTCTAAAACACCTCAACAATTGGAGGAAAGAAAAGTAAAAGGTTTATGCTTTAATTGTGACAACAAGTACAGTAAGGGACATAAATGTGGTGAGAATAAATTATCCTACATAGATTGCGAAGAGGAAGAAGAACAAAGACAAGAACCATCTCAAGATGAAAACATAGAAGCAATTTTGTCTGAAGAGTTGACTCCCAAGATATCGTGTAATGAATTGGCTAGAATTATCACTCCTCAAACCGTCAAGATCAAAGGATACATCAAAAATAAAAAGGTGATAGTCCTAATTGATTCTAGCAGTACTGATAATTTCATTCACTATAAATTAGCCAAAGCTCTCATTTTCTTTGTATATCCAGTGCTAGATATTCAAGTAATGATTGTAGATGGAAGAACTATCAATTGCTCTAGAAAATGCAATAAGATCAATCTTACTATGGGGGAATATGTAATGAATAGTCCAATGATTGTTATACCCATGGGTGGTGTTGATGTTGCACTTGGAATCCAATTGTTACAATCATTAGGAATAGTGGCTTTTAATTTTCAAGAACTTTTCATGAAATTTTCATTGGAAGGAAAAGAAATTGAGTTAAGAGGTATCATAAGGAAACCTAGTAAGGTGATAAGCTCTAATGGCATGACAAAATTATTGAAAAAGGGGCATCAAGGCATTATTGCACAACTATGCTCACTAGATGTTCAAACATCTAAGCCATCTATTCCTCAATATATCCAAGGGATCATTGATAAGCATTCC